>JAFELO010001614.1:37130-48867 GCA_017140195.1 Eumaeus atala
ATTTATTATTGATGCTATTATAATCCCGACAAGCTCGCACGTTGCCCGCGAGACGTAAAAATTGCTTATTCAATAGCAACTACCAGGAAAACATAACATAATATATACAGCTTTCATTTGACTGTTTGATCGGAGCAAATATTGAATATAAATATTGTTATTATATAACCGATATCCGGGCTTATTCTGTCAGCCTGCTGTTGCGATGTGATGCAATACATGTGAATCAGGCTGGTACGGCTTTTACGAATTGTTTACAAATTTTTGTTACAAACAAGAGAAAATAACAGATAGTGTCGTGCTACATTGCAGGAGAATCGTACCGGAAAAATCGGAGAGATACCGGTGTAAAGTGACAGCTCCGCTGACGCGCTTCGTGGGGTAAGTCCACGGAGAAGAGTACTAAACTATAAATAGCCAAATCCTTTATCTAAATTGAGATTAGGTATTTATTTATTTCACTTCTTGTCAAATTTCATTATTTCAGGTCATCCTTTAGGTTTCATTGGCAGAAGATGATCCTTCTTTTCCGCGTGTTATTTTGATGCACGGAACCCCTATAACGATTAGATCCTATTAGTATTTCAAGCACGGGACCCCATAAATGATCAAGGCGATAACGGAGCTGTCCCATAACTCATGAGGTGAGACCAATGGGGTCCCGATAAGCCCCGCCTTAGCCCGTGAAATGTTATCTTAAAGATATCTTTACTACGTAATGTTTCGTAGGATCTACTCTCACTTCGAGACGAGCAAGAAAAGTGTAACAACGCTGCGATTGTGCTCGAGTAACAGCTGTCCCAGGTTTTCCAGATTGTCATGATGTTCGTGCTCGAACCAGATCAGAATCTCACAAATGAAACGCGACGGGATAACTTTAGGGTTGTACCATGTTAGTAAGGCCTCCCGTGCCATGCCGGCCTGATTCAGGTGCAATGCCACCCTTACACGTGACCAGTCCAGCCCCATTGTCAATTATGTACAGGGGACGCAGAATATACGAGGAGATCTGAATCCGGGGCTCTCGGTTTAAGTGTCGTCGGACCCTCGCAGATAGCCGAGTTAACAAGACGCCGTAACTCCAGCGCATCAAAACGGTTACATTGATGTATTAAGTATAGATACTGAAGTTTACAGTGGAACCATTTTTCCAGACTTGAATTTATACGGTGGAAACGAAGGTGTAAGCCTAATAGAGCGCCTTCGCTATGGGTGCTCGTCAGCCGAGGGGACTAGCTTTGGGGTCGTCGGGAAGTGCTCCGACCCTCCACTGTTCCGCATATAGGAGAGATGCATCCCGATATGAGAATATTTTTAGAAAATGTAATTATTATTATTATTATTATGGCCAGGGAGATCGACTCTGACTTCGAGTGCAGCTCTCGCTCGATGACGTGACACTGAAGGAAGGAGACGGTCGTGAATGGGATGAAACGATTACGAATGATTCGTCTATCTGTGTAGGACCAGAATAATGTTCCATCTGGTACTTTACGGATAATAAAACACAAATACTTCTCCTCTGACTGACATCATAAGTCACCATGATAACAGATTCAGTTTATTTCAGAAATACGTCCGGCGGGACACCTTGATATTTTGTTCACACTATTATGACATCATAGAAGTATTATTATTATATATTTTTAGAGTATATAATATTGCCTATGGTCATCATAGCCTATGTAGAATTATAATTGTAATTTTTTTTTTTTTGTTTTATTGTTGTTAATTAATTTTTCTAGTTGCGGCGCCTGTTCAATGGAAATATACAAACAAACAAATTAACAAACATTTCCTCTTTATAACGCTAGTATAGAAGTTGTCGGTTTGAATTTTATTTTTAGTTTTATTCTTAGGTTTATAATTTTATTTTATTGACGGAAAATACATTATGGGTTTTCGTTTTCGTGTCATCATCAAAAACTCCAAACCAAATTGCTATATGTCATAATTGCCTCTGTTTTTTTATGGGGCTAATATTTGATACTCTTCACTGACATAGAGACAAACGGAGAACAAAACAATTGATGAGGGTTACGTTTGTTCTGGAAGGACGCAGGCAGGACTCTAGAGACTGTTTCAAGGAACCAAAGAGCCTTGCCTGGTCACAGCCGCTTACGAACGCAGCCATTCCTTTCGACTTCGCTCCATTACCTGAAACAAAATAAAAACACCTTCAGATATTATAACCTACATCTTATTTTTTTTTTAATATAGAATATCTATATAGGGAGGCAAACGAGCAATCGAAGCACCTTTATGCCTACCGACACCCATGAACATCCGCATAATTACTATGCCGATGCGTTGCCTTCCTCCAATGGGCCACCGGCTACTCATGAACCGCACGTAACGCGATACTGAAGATGCCACTTTACGGCGGTATTATATGAGCATATTCGTGAAAAGTTTTACAAATGAGAAGTCGAAATAATGTGAGACAGACAACAGAGGTACCACCCGTAGAGGTGGACCCCAATTCGGGCACCATGCTGTGCTAGCAACTGCCAATCATTTTAAACAAACCGAACGATATTATTAATAATAAAAGTTGTGAAGAAAGTTGATATTGCATTTTAATAATATGTTATGTGTTTATGCAAGCAAACGAGTAGGCGAAGTCTTCTGACGACTACCGGCGCCCATAGATATCTACACAATTGCTATGCAAACGCGTCCTGCCTTCCCCCCTGTACTTTGTAACTAGAAACGCAAACTGCATGGAACGTGACAGCCGTCACTTTGCGCCGGTGTTATGTGAGCGAGGTGTAATTGACATTGGGTGTACTGTTGTGCATCTATCGGCGCCAATATATTTTATTTTTCTTTATTTTATTGTTTTAATTGTAATCAAGTTTTATTTTTATTTTTGCTGCTTATCTTCTTGTGAGGTCACGTTCCTACTGATGAATACGTCCCTTGTCTTGCTGTCTTGCGTTTTGTGCCGTAAATATTTAGGTCATATCTTTACTAAACAAATTTTTTACTTTAGCATGTGTAACAGTGTATTCATGTTTACATCCTCAAGAAATGTTTCTTTCTTTCTTTCAATGCAGCATCTTACACAAATTACGAAAAATCGTCACGATTTCTAAATGACCAGGTATGAAGGACTATCAAGAAGTGAACGGATTACAAGTGGAGGAGAAAGGAGGGCAGCTCATCTACAAGGCAGTTGTGTGAATGTGTTCTCGTTTTCCCCCTTATAATATAAACAAGTAATAAAGTGTCAAACTCTGTGTGTCTATAATAACGCATCGCATGCTCATCGTCAACCATAAGGGCATTAGTGGAAACAATATCATTACCACCCCAGGGGCCGGCCTTCGACTCCCGGCTTAAGCAGACTGAGACAATTTGATTTGATCGACTAACACGCAATCTTTAGGGGGTTGGATTAGGGGGGCGCACACTGGAGGAAACTATGCAGATTTTCGACCGAAAATACGTAATATTTATGGATTTTACTTTAGTTACACAACTTTACTTTTCACACAATAATTTCTAGTAAGTAACGCTACATGTAGGAAAAAGTATGACGACACAGTAACGCTCCGAATGAGCGAACAGGTCTTCTCTTTCGCTCCATCGGACGATGTGTGCCTAAAGCAACTTACAGACAAGCAGCTTAGTTTAGTAAGAGAAAAAGGGAGCAGAGCCTTTTCATGACTACAGCCTCTCATAGACATCCGCATGATTGTAACGCAGTTGTCCTCCTTTCCTCCTTGCCCCTGGCTACTCACAAATCGCACGAAATGCGACTGCACAGCTGTCGCGACTGCTATAGCACTACACAGTAACAATACGTGAAGTGGCAATGGGCTGGTCATACACCCAGAAGTAGTGCCGTGCTGTATTACAGCCGAATTGGGCCGCCACGAGATGGTACTTCTCGCTCGCACGACGCCACCGCACCGCCAGAACAAACAAAAAGATTTGCTTTCGGACACTCGCAGTTTTATCGCATGTGAAGACTATTTTTTGCGTTCGGACACTCGCAGTTTTATCGCATGTGAAGACTATTTTTTGCGTTCGGACACTCGCAGTTTTGTCGCATGTGAAGACTATTTTTGCGTTCGGACACTCGCAGTGTTATCGCATGTGAAGACTATTTTTTGCGTTCGGCCACTCGCAGTTTTATAGCATGTGAAGATTATTCTTTGCGTTCGGACACTCGTAGTTTTATCGCATGTGAAGACTATTTTTTGCGTTCGGACACTCGCAGGTTTATCGCATGTGAAGACTATTTTGTCCTCACTGTACCTCCGCCTTTCTCCACTTTAGCGCCAGCTCACTGCGTATGCTCATTGTGTTTACGATTGTACAGGGGGCAGGGGAGGACGGTACTTATAGGGGGGAGTTTTTTATACTATTGACTCCAATGATTTTCCCTTGATTACTTGACGCTTTATACGATTTTTAACTATAAATTATAATGTAAATTTTGTAATCTAGACACAACATAGAATATAGGCAGGATTGTTAATGCACTACTTTTTGCCTAGTTGTAAGCGTGATCTGTGTACTTTTTGCCTAGTTGTAAGCGTGATCGTGTCTCATACTCAGGACCGCATCCCGCACCGGGATACGGTCCCGAGTATATATGAGTATATATGAGACCTGGATCAATAAAGTTTTTTTTTTTGTCTGAGGGACCTAATACTGGTTGGCGGCACTAGTCCAGCCTCAACAGTTCGACTGACTACAAAGATTTTTTTGTCTTCGGGTTTAGGGAGACGATAGGGGGACAGACACCCTCTTTACCCACAGATGGGAAGAGATGAACCGGGTTGATTGTGAGCGTACCCTATAGTAATTATTTTTGGGGCCGAAAAGGGGGAAACGGTCCCCCTCCCCACTGTAGTGGGACGGCGCGCGCACGATGCCGTTTTAGTTGCGATCAATAAAGTGTTATTGGTAATTTTTATAACAAGCCGAAGTCGGGAAGTTGTTGGTGCTACACCCCCGTGCCTCGAAGAGCTATTTGAGCCGTTGGTACTCATTGGGTGAACTCATTGTGTTTTCAGTCGCGTCGTACTATCACAACATAGCTACCTCGCATCCTCCTATTTTCTTCTGGTTAAATTTGTTGCGTTTCCCAATACAGTTTTAGCTCCTTCCTTCGGGTTTCCCTGCGATCATATCAATGGTTGGCGGCCGCAACCCGTACGCTACCAGTAGAACAGGGGTGTGGGGGAACGAGTCTACTAATGTCTTCGCACACACTTGTGCAATAAGATATGTGGCTTACTTGTATACAGTTGGTCGGACAAACGAAAATCGACAAGGAGGGCATTCGCGTCGCTTGGAACCTAAAATATGCCTAGACCTCTATGCTACCAGGAAACAGCGAACAGAAACTATGACTATTTATTTAACTTGCATTTTATGTAGGCAATACATTTTTGCTTATTGTCTCCTGGTACTTATATAAAATATGTGGTAGTAGGAGGTAGTGTCATACTACATTGCCTGGGCCCAGTCCGTCTCTCGCGTATCTATGGTTTGTTGTCGCGGCTATGCTGTCGCGTATCGGAAGGGTTGTTGTTGCGACGAGGGGGAAGTAGAAGGTAGAGCCGCACGTCTGCATGGTATGTGTGCAGATGTACAATCAAAACGCTCTGTGGAGGTGTTCCACCACAAACATCCTCACACCAGATTTATGTATATATTATAAATCCGGTGTGAAGATGTTTGCAGTGCAAGACAGACGGAGTCATGCGTATAAGCTAGCAACGGCAACTTTCGAATTATTTCCCCGCGCAAATGATTGGCAATCATGTAAAGTGTTCCCCCTACCTCATCATCCCCTATCCGCATTTAATTTCATCCCCTACGGGATTAAAACATAAGTGAGTGGGATTTAAGTGAATATTGTTGTAGTGGAGGTCCCCCGTCGCAATCGGGATAGGGGAGGGTATCCGCTAACGCAGTGGTAATGCAACATGCATTTGAAACTCAATCCTGCAGCCCCATGGGGAAATCCTGCAGAATAAACTAAAGCAGAGAGTGTAGCTTTTTTTTGTATTGTGGCCAAACGAGTAATCGCGGCTTTTTGACTACTATTTGGCCATTGGGGCGGGTGGGTCGTAGGAGGGCTATGCATTTGCGTAACTATCATGCGAATGTCCATGGGTGTCGGTACTCATTAAAAGGCTCCGATTGCTCGTTTGCCCCCTTTTTCCATCAAAATAAATACACACTACCGACGCCCATAGACATCCACATTATTGTTGTCCAGCAGAAGCGTCGCCTCCCCCAATGGGATATAAAAGGTGTTTAAGTGGTAGCAGTATTCTGCATTGCAGCCGAATTGGGCTGTCTCGGCCAGGATAAGTTTGAGTTTACGGTGTCACATTGAAAGGAAACACAACATCTCTGCAGGTACGTGAATGTTAATGGAGTCGGTAGTCATCAGGATGCCCCGGCTACTCGTTTGCCCCCATATTTAATCATAACGTTCCAAGCTAGCCAGCTTGTTCGCAACTTAAGTGGCAAATACTCTTCTAATTTCGATTTCACATGTTCACATGAAAATTAAGTATGCGCGGTAATTAAGAGCTATGTGTCAAATAGCCACTTGCGACTTTAATAGTAACCTGGACACCTGCCCTGACGTGGAGCTGCCGGTGGGTTGGGAAAGTGCGGTATTCGAAATTAAATAAATTAATACACGAATAATGAATATTATTTCCATTAGAAATCAATTATAATAATAAAGTCGTATTAGCCGAATTTCGGCCACGCCTGGTATCTATGTAGAGACTAGCCAACTATTCCAGTGGGACGGCGTCCGACACGACCGGAGAGAAATCGAGATTCGAATGTTATTAGAAATTCAAAATCCTGAAGGCACTTTGTACCGACCCACGACTCGAATCCAGGACATCTCGACTGTGGAACATTCTTACCGATAGACAACGAAGCAGTCACACACATAATAAAATAAATTAATACATAAAGAAGTACTATATTTTCCTCTATAATTTACACGTACGTACTTAACAGCCAAGTAATGGTAAGTAGGGAACATTTGTAAGAGGTTGCAGCACCAACCGGACTAGGACAGGACCTGTGCCTCGGACTCCGGTGCTCCTGGAGGCATGCGACAGACACAACAACGGCTTCAGCTGATATGTTTACGAGAAGGTTCTATTATTTTATGGTTGGGGTTTTTCGATCACGAGGAGACATACATTTACAAGTTTCAGATTGTACCTTATACTATCAGTTCGTTCCGGCATCGCATGCATATTTTACGAAACATGGGAAATCTTCATTGATTTACAAAAGTATAATAATTATGAATGGTAATTTCAACCTCGCAAACATTACACGTTACAATGACAACAAATTCAGTTTATGATAACAACGTCTGTCGCAACAGCTTGTTCTAATTTTGGTTACATTATCGAGGTTTACATAGCTACCTATTTTTAGGAAGCCCCTGTTCCTCACAGATAATGTATGATTCTAATGGTAAAAGACATTTTCAAATCGGTTCAGTAGTTCCGGAGCCTATTCAATACAAACAAATATACAAACAAGCAGTCGAATGTTAGTAGAGATACAACAGTTTACATTGTAGGTGTATAACACCTCACACCTTGACAAACGTATACACAGACAGACGAACAACAAAGTTTTTCTATTATAGTTCCGTTTTATCTTTCACAATACTGGACTTTTCGATCGTATTTTCAGCCTCGTCAGGGGCCATACACCTGAATATAACTAAACGAGCATTAATAAGGTTCTGGGTGATACTGAAGCCTCCGATGCTCCATATCTATGACATTCATTTCACTTTCAAATATTACCCCTTTCATTTAATACTGATATATTGCTTACTAGCTGTGCCCCGCGATTGTTCCGCTTCAAATTTCATTTAAACCATTCGTTGGATGCGGTGAAAACATTTTACAACAACGTCCATCCTACTCATCACAATAAAGCTACTCTAACGGACTTTATCACGATTTATTTAACTAGCCCAACGTTTCGGAAGCTGTACAGCAACCACAGCCACAGGTGGACTCAGATGACAGATATCCTGATGTCCTTCACAAGTTACTAAAAGTACCCGCCGAATTATAATTTTAGCTGTTCCCATTAACGCAAACAGTACTTATTATATCTCGCTGTCTTGAGGTGTTATGTTAGGTTTTTGATGTGATTATGTCTATCACTGGATCCCAAGCAGAGGGAAGAACCCAGCCATCTTCTCTATTGAAATTTGGTATTGGAATATGTTCTTTAATTTCAATAGCCTCACGGATCATCCTTGGAAGGGACCGGTGTGCCTAGTGAGGATTGGCGCCTTATCAAATGTTATGCAGCGGCGGGGGCAGAAGTCGATCCCCGCCTGTGTGAAGTTTCCTGTGCAAGCAGTTTTATTGTAATGAGCAAAATTCGCGTAAACTTGAGACACCAATATCAATCCGACTGCTGACTAATATTACAAATTAGTAGAACGTGCCAGCCGAGTTGGGCCGGCACGATCGGAGAGGTACTTCTCGCTCACATGACACCGCTGTAACGTGACAGCTGCATAGCGCGTTTCGATCGGTTTGTGAGTAGTCGGAGAGGACGATGGATGTCTATGGGCGTCAGTACACGTCTAAAGGCGCTGATTGCTCGTCCACCACCATATACTACATATAAAACAAATCTTAAGTGCTCGTATGGTTCCTGTCGTGTCTCCGGACAAACAGCTCGTGTATACTCATATAATAAAGAGAATATATTTGGTTATAGATGGGCCAGTCAGGTTCTGGAGTGGAGGCCGCGTTAGGAAAACGAAGTGTTGGTCGACCGTTCACCAGGCGGGCAGACGATCTCCGTGCAGCAGCCGGACCGGGATGGACGCGACTCGCAGGAGGTCGGTCGTCTTAGAGTTCACTGAGAGAGGCCTGCGTCCAGCAGTGGACCGATGAGGGCTAATGATGATGATGTTGATTTGATTGTTCATTTGTTTTCCCTAAACAAGCTCCGTATCTGCTGGACTGTATTGAAAAATTATAATAATATTAGAATCGCAGGCTACTGAACATTTTCTAAAACCTTGTACATTATAAAGGCATTGATAATGCAACCAAAGTGTGGAAAAAATATCAAAGTAAGTCCTTGTTAAAGTAACCTACAGAAGTTGTTATAAACTAGCTGAACTGACAGACGTTGATCTGTCATCAATTGAATTATTTCCCAGCATGTGTAATTTTAACTTAACCAAAATATACAGTATTTGTATTTTAGTAAATCATTGAATATTTGTCATATTTTGTGAAATATTCGTGTGGAGCCGGACGGGCTTCCCAGGCCTATTATTCTGTTTAGATTCAATATGGAAAATAAATATGTGTGTGATGTAGTGACCGAGTATTGTTTACTGTTGCGCTGCTCATAATACGAAAGCATCAAGTAGATCGGTCGCTCACGTAGTTGCTCTCCTACAGGAACTCTTTCCCATGGCGTGGGGCGGACTTGCCGCACCTGGTTAAGTTTAACTTGCATAAACAGCACGAAATGCTAGACGCACATGCGAGAAACGCTTCCCCTATCACTGTGACCTTTTCTGTACGCGCTGTCACCGGCCCTGGGTGCGGTCCAGTTGAATGTGGGACTTGTGGTACATTTAAAGTGCCGAAAACCCACCAAACCTACCGGGAGCACCATCAATGTCGCCTTGCCTGATGCGCCCCGGAACTGCAAATCATCAGGATACCTCGACGGCTTATTAGCCCCTAAGGAACCAACTCCAGTTTGCAATGGGTTGAGGTTCCCATCCCTACCCTTTGCCCCGTGCATCAAAGCGTCTCGTCCTACTCATCTCCTCTTATAAAAACAGGGGTACAGAGAGCAGCCCCCTCGGTTGGTTTCGCCGCAGGTGTCTGGGTTCATCTTCATTACTGAGCCTCAACGTCACGACAAAGCTTCAAACATGGTGGGACAATGACTCAGATCTAATGAATTGAAAAAGCATAATTATATTAATTATATTTTAGTGTACTGCACATTAAAATGTAATTAATATAATTATGCTTTCTTAAACCTATAACCGTCCAGGTATCAGGGACCAGAAAACCTACATTCACTGCAGAAGCTTTTCCTCTCCTGTCGCGATCGGGTAAAATCTCCCCAGACAAACCTCCCCTTGTTTAAATAAAATTGATTCGATAACTCGGAGTTGTAAAAATCTCGAGCGATGCGTTTAGTGTTACGCGTATTGTCATGTGTTAGCCGTATCTAACGTTGTTTCGCGAATTGTCTGACGGTAACGAGGGCCTCCCGTCACACCGAACTGTAACGCGACTCAGAAATTATATAGCTGCGGGATATTTACACATTTACTGTCATTGACTTAGTTGACTAAACTATATCTTGCCTCGTGGTGCAGCATGTTCAGTCGTAGATCGTGAAGGAACTTTTAACACTAGGGGTGTAGTTGGCAAGTTGTCGGTATTACACGCCCGTGCTTTAGAGTTTTTGTGACACGGGGAAACAAATTTACGCGCCATCACCGGCTCTGGGTGTCCGGTCATGTGGGGCTCGTGGCACTGGATTATACCAGATACCAACTAAAATCGACGCCAGAACTAACAGCGTCCTTGGTGAGGTGCCCCAGAACTGTCGACAAACCGATCACCTCGGTCACTCGCCAGTTCCCCAGAAGAACCGATGCCGCTACAGAGGATTTTTTCATTTCATTTCTCACCTCACCTCACAGCAACTAATTTCAAGACGTTGCGATGCCGAGTTTAATCGACCGAGACTGATTCCGAAGCGAAAACGATAGAATCCACGTCGTCGCGTTAATTTGCCCTTTTACGCATTTTTTATTTTTTTTTTATCATGTCTTAAACCGTTACGAGGATTCCATAACACGACGGTGTAAACGCGCTCTCTAGTTACGAAAACGGCAATTCGTATAGTACGATATCGGTCCGCATACATTACCGGTTCACTTGCCGATTCGCGCCTCGTAATAGACTACAAACAGAAATGTATCCCGCTCGCTGCGATGTGCTCGCACTATGAGTTATGGTGCTGTAGGGGGTATGGCGGTACTTCTCAGATATAAATATACATGATGGTGTGATTGGGAATTCTGGGAATTGGGAAGGGTTCCAACCCCGAGCAAAAGAAATGTGCATTGATTAATTGGCACCCTTAATATCCTTCTGTTTCTTATCTCCTGGTACTTCATAGTATAGGGAGGCAAACAAACCATATTTTTTAATGACGCCACCTATGCCCATAGACATCCCCTCCTTCTTTCTCATCTTCAATGGGTCTCATTTGACAACGTAAATTTACAGCTAATTGTCGCGTTTATTGTTATAGTATTATGTAGAGTAGTCGGTGGTCCTTTAAGGAGTGGAGTAAAGAAGTACTATCTGCATAATGGATAACTGTGCGTATGTTTGTGGGCGTCTGTAAGCACCAAGTGGCTGCGATTGCATCATCTATTAAGTGGCTGCAATTGCATCATCTATTAAACTATTAATCATGGGTGATTCCTTAGGTGAAGTTGCTGTTTCTGCGCTCAGATAGCTAGTGAACCGTGCAAGATCATATATGTAGTTTTTTTTTCTGAAACTCAAACATTCAAATTCCCTGCAAACAATAGGATTGGAAACCCCCACTGACTCTACAGTGGTATTTACAGTAGGTGGCTGCTTCGACATCATCATCAAGACCATTATCAGCCCCTATCGGTCTATTATCGGACACG
>JAFELO010001614.1:49241-78389 GCA_017140195.1 Eumaeus atala
TATTTGATTGAGTGCTTAATTATCACGAGTTAGCCAGACGAAAGCCTTATTGAAATGATATGTTCATCAAATTGTTGAATTAAAGCTTTCTACATACCCTGACTTGGGGAGTAAGCTGGTGAAAATGTAAGCGTTACGGAAACGAAAGCAACGGAAATTCAAAGAGTGATAAGTCAGAGAAGATACAGATAGAGAGTATGTTGCTTATATTAGCACTGTAGTTGCGAGAGAGTGAGTGGTTCGTACACCTAATTCCTTTCTCTCTTCCTCTCATAAGCAGCGCATGAAAGAAATATTGAGATTAGCACCCCGATGTCTCTTTACAATCGGCACAATGAGTCCGATTACCGGGTCCAAATTATGTCCAATATTGGGATTTCTAGCGTTACTCTGGTGTTACGTTTTAGTTTATCTGTGACTCTTAATCAGTTTGTACATGTAACTAATCGTTTCCGAATATTCAAAAATAAGTTTCGACAAGGTAACATCTTGTAAACCGTTATCGGTTATCCCAAGCTGCCAATATGAAAAGCTCGGACTTCGTAGTACGGCTACGAGTCGCAGTAATGTTCCGAGTGGGCGGAGCCTGCGAGCGACAGAGTGCAATAGGTCGTCTCTTTCAATACATCGCGTCGGCGCGCTCTTAAATCACTTTGACAATCGTTATCATGCATTATCTAGGAAGAGATAGTGCGATGCTGGTGCCATGCATGGCACTAGATCCTCCTATGTGACGGAATTTGGCCGGCATGACCGGGGAGGTACCTCTCGACTCACTTGATACCGAGTTAAAGTGACATATTCAGTGTCGCGTTTCGTACGGTTTGTGAGTAGCCGGAGGTCCATGGGGGGGGGGAAGAGGGCAACGCATCGGCACAGTAATTATGTCATGGGAGTCGGTAAAAGTAAAAAAAGCTCCAATTGCTCAATGCCCCCTTTTTTATTCTAAAAAAAACTCAAAATTATATCGTCCGGAAAGTGACTTACATTAAAGCAACACTTTTATCCCAAAATAAGTGAGTGACTTGATATAGAGTGGGGACAAAACCGGGGGTACTACTAGCATACATTTCACAATCCCCGGTACACTGAAAAGTGTCCATTCACAAGGGACAAAGGCGAAATACGTTTCATTAAACCTTTTTTGCCGACCGTACATTGTCTCGATACATCTGAATTAACAAAAGGTACGGTCAGCACAAAAAGCTTTGTATCTGTGTAGCACCGTTCAAGCGTGAGAAACGTGTTCTTGTTCTCCATTTTGACATGAACACCCAAATGCGTCTCTAAGTTAGGTTTACAATGAGCCTGGTGTTACGTAATTGCGTCAGAAGGATGGCAATGTGTCTCGAATGCGTCGACTTCAAGTTGACTTCGATCTTTTAAAATTACAATCCATACAAGTTTAGTCAATCTCTATTAATCTATATTAATAAAATCTATATTAATGATACACATTGAACGTTAAATCAAAGCTTACAGCAACAAAGATGGAGCTTTCATTCCGTTTTCGCTGGCACGTGTTTGGGGAGCGTCGCTTATAAAACTACTAAAAAGGAGGTAGAAATGAGCAGATTCGAGACTGCCAATATTACGGTCAGCGAGCCCACGCCGGTAAAGCATTTGTTATGGACGCCACGGAATTTTGCGGCGATGATGATACGTCCACTAAATGTGCTCAAGTTAACACGCGGAAATATTCAATCGGACGCCGCGGCTGATGCTTAACGTGCCTCGGCCTTTGATTCGCGGCTGAGCTACGGGTAAAGAGTGGAAAAATGTTTATTACTTGTGGTCGATTCAACACGGACGTACAAGAAAAGAATTTGACTATAGGCTGTAGAAGGTGCGATGGAGCATATACACACATCTTCTACGCATTAAAATACAGCCATCCTGATGCAGCCTACTGGGTAGAAAATAACGCCCTCAGAGCAGTCGGGTAAACACGTACAACTCCACGTGCACAGCTAGTGTTGAACATTAAACCGCGTCACGCACCACCTACTAATATGACATTATTATATTCCGCTGATATATACTGAATTGCTAGTACCAGAGGAGGCAGAAGTTTTAAACTCTTCAACTATTTGAGGCATTATAATGCATATGTAAGGAAGGAGCTATGCCATGATGCATTACGGCCCAATCGGACGGGATAAAATGTGAACGCAACACCCTCTTGCTTGATATTACTGTTGTTTATGAGATTTAATATGGGGGATGAAGTGCAGTTGGACAGCACATCCGCATACCGTGTGGATATTTATTGGTGTCAGTTATCACCCCATGAGCCATAAAGTTTGGAGCATCCTGTACTTCATTAAAATTGTTGTTAATAATTTGCAAACGACCAGGTTTTAGATGACTACGGCCAACTCGTAACTTGAAGAACCCCAAGTAATCGGTTCAGAAATGCTGCTGGTGGCAGCTGGTCCACGAACGTGTTTGGAAGGAGATTGCGTTTAAAATACTTAAGGATATCGAAATGGTGATGATGAAACCTTGACTTCTAATGTAAGTGACATTTCAGTGCTGGTGGAAATACGCAGCTCATCACAATACTCCCCGTGGCAAATTCGTGAGAAGATGCGAGCTGCTTATTGTTTACCAGCTCTCGTACCATAAATTGTAATATTTCGCGCCATTGTGTCGATATTTACGATTATGAAGATGTCGATTATGTCCGTGGGAATTATCTACATGAGATTCGCAGTGGCAACGTGTTTGCAGGCCTTCCTATCTACACTTAGCGGAGCCCGCCCCCTGGGGGAGGACAGCACGTCTACAACAACATCGCCTATGTCTATGAATGCCAGTTATTGTCTAATTGCTTGTGCTAGTACTATAAAGAACAAGAAATAATCGCCTCTATGGTATAACGGTGCGGGTGTCGCCCGTTAAGTTCGTTAGCCGCGTGGGGTCCTGGGTTCTATCCCCAGGTCGGGCATCTGTTACTAAACATTTCTAAGATTAATCTGAGCACGCATTACATTGCCCTGGATTGGAATGTGCCCAAAGTGACCTTAGGCTTGCCACCTATGACATCATGGGCCCCAGTTCCTTTTTTTTGGTGACGAAGGGGAATGCATTTACGCATGATACCTGGGAGCCCGGGTAGACCCCCAGACCTATGTTGGACTCGGCCATTGGGTAGCAATACCAACTAAACTCCTACGGGAGCCGTCAGCCGCTATTGGTGGAGGGTCCCGGATCTGCAGGCAACAGGAACCCTCCAGCGACAGGCTGGCCTCGGCTAAAAGGCCAGACTTCACCTCCTCAGGGACTGTCCGGCTACGCTATGACAGTTCCCACGGCGCCGTATCTTCATGAAGTGGACCGGGTTCCCATCCCGGCACGGAACACAGGGGCACTACTGAAGGCGCTACAGATAGCGCCTCCTTCGTACCCCCATTCGTCGTCGGTGGAGGGAGACCGCGTCGGCAGCCTGCTCTCTCATCCGCTCGTCGGCTTCCTTCTAGGACATGTCGGTCTCGCAGAAGGAAGCCATCGCCTGGTAGGACACGTCGCTGCCAAGCATCGCGACGATGATGTTCGACTTTGACAAGTCCCCGCCGATGACTTGCCGCATCGCCGCCCATCTCGGGCACACCTCGAGGATGTGTTGGATGGGCCTCAGTAAAGTTGCTCTCGTGGGTGTGCTACTATATCTATTCGACTTACGAGTTGTGGATGTACCAGCACACCTCTGCCTACCTCTTCGGGGATAACAGGCGTGAAGGTAATTATTTTTACTATAAAGAGCCGGCTAACTGCGAGCCGGACTGCTGGAGGGTTCCGCACCGGGATATATAACAAAAGCATCAATCACCATTGTTGATTGTACCGGAACCCACTTAAATATCTATTTTATTTTCAATATTTGTTGTCTTTTGTTATAGCATAAGGGTGTAAACGAGCAATTGGAATTTTGATAACTACCGATGACCGATGGACCGAGCCCATGGACATTCAAATGATTGTTACGCAGATGCGTTGACCTCATATCATCCAAATGGGGTACTTATAGCAGCAATATAAATGCATCATCTGTGAAAATTTCAGCTGCCGAGCCATCACGGAAATACACAGCCTGGTGACAGACGGACCTGCTTCTAGCCGTTGGGTACCAAAACCTTAAACCCTTCACTTAGCCCTGTAAAAGTAGTTTTAATAGCTATCATGTAGGCCAAAAGCTGCTAGAGAACCTTCTCCGCTCCAATGGGCCACCGGATACACACACGAAATACGTCACCGAAGTCACATTGGGGCGATATCATGCGAGATATCCCCATAGTGATAGTATAGATAGAGACCGGAAGATGCGGCCGTCTATGTGGAGAGAGACAGCAAATGAAGTACACTCTCTGTCTCCCTTTTTTAGTCTCTCTTCACCTCTCCTACTGTCTATGATACCGGCGTAAAGTAACATCGGTGTCACGTTTCGATTCATTTGTGAGTAGCCGGTGGCCCACCATCTGGAGGAGAGGAGGGCGGGGCATCGGCTTAGTAATTGTGCACATGTTCATGGGGGTCATAAATCGTAAAAGACTGAAATTGCTTTTTTTCCCACCTATATTATAAATTAAAAAATGGCACCCCTTCTCTATCCATGTTATATCAGCCGGCGCGACCGGGGAAGTAGATATGTAATTCCCCGGTCGTGCCGGCACAATTCGCCAGCAATTCTACAGACACAAACAGAATCAGTCCTGCCATGAATTATTATGAACGTGACAAGAACAGAATAACAATTACATTATTATAACTGCACAGCGAATTTTGCATTTAAATGGTTGCTTATTTGACTTTTATTAAATTGCTGATTTGACTGCCCAAATTAAATTCACCTTTGTGTTATTTACGTGTCAATTCCGCAACTATATTTAACATCCGGTTGGGTTGTACATTTAAAATTATTTACTGATAGTTGCCTTTCAGGTTACTGTTACAGTTTCAAGAACTCATCGTTACCTAAATATTTTATTTTAGGTAGGCTTTATATTCGTCACTCCTCACAGAGACCGTATAAATATTTATTTTAGTTTATTTTTAAATTTAAGTTCCGTATAGGCTAACTGAGACTTTAAAAATGACTTAATAAAGCGGCCCTAAGTGTTAAAACTTGTAAACTACAAGGGGACAGCTGAGGGCATATGAGGGCACTTGGTTTCTTACAGCAGGGGCCAAGCCTCCGATTGGGCCACCGAAAACTCACAAGATGTTCGAAACATGACGACACAGTTGTCACTTCACAGTATACAATGTTGTTTGAACGAAAGCTACCAGCCACCACCGGCCGCGCCAGAATGACGCCTCTACACACTATTTAACGCTCGCAAAAAATGTGACGCGTTAGATCGTTTGAAACAGTAACGCATTTCGTAACACCAGCACAACTATCAACTGCAGAATCATGCTCGTTTCAAGGACAATTCCAGTCGCGTAGTCCGCAGCATTAAATGAATTTGCATTAAGAGTGAGTTAGGAAAGCTTTTTAGTATAAATGCTACAGTTGTATGTGAGTCCCCTTGCCAAGATCGTGTACGTAGCCGACGGCGCGCGGCTGTAAATCACTCGCAAAGCGCGACTTGTGACAATTCACGGCGCCTCCCCCCAAGCTCGTGCTATACAACTGTTGAGTACTTTCCTGCTGCATCTGTTATGCGTATCACTCTGTACTATTTTCTCAGCGCTTTTATGTATAGAACTAGCAGTGGCCCGCGGTTTCACCCGCGTTACTCCGATCCTATTAGTCGCAGCGTCACGCTATATCAGGTTAAAGGCTATATAGCCTATTACCTGACAAGATAAATGGACTATTCAATACAAAGTAAATTTTTCAATTCGGGCCAGTAGCTACTAGTACTAGTAACTAGCGCTTTCAAACAAACAAACTCTTCAGCTTATTATTATTAAGTTAGATGGGAGGGCAAAAGAGAAATCCTTTCGGCGACTGCTAACGCCCATGAACATCCGCATAATTACTTTACGGGTGCCATAACCTCTGTTCGTCCTCCCCTCCAATAGAACTTGTGTTGGATAAAGAAGTCATCGAACCCATTTGATGATCGGCCTAATGAATGTTGTTCTCCTCTCAGTTGGCCCAATGGAAGCGTTTCCAATGGGACATCGAAAATTCACTGTACATCATGTGAGCGAGAGGTACAACCCCTGTACCAGCCCAATCCGGCTGCAATGCAGCCTGGCACTCTTACAATCTCGTTACACAATTCAAATCACAATAATACATCTTCGGTTTTATTCAAACATGTTGATAAATGTCCATTTATTGCATTTTCCATTTAAATGAAAACGCTTTCCACTGGGGCGAGAAAATGTTATGGCTTATAACAAGCTTAGTTGTGGAAAATTGCGTCAGCATTTTCCGAATCCAAAACCAATAATGCATCAGTAGAGAGGTGTAGCAGGTCCCGTAAGAGGGGAGCACAGCCCCTTCCCCCCCCCCCCCAGCTGTCACTAAGCGGTGGGTTCGAATCGTGTCCAGGTCGTACCTTCTCCATGTATCTCTGTTAACATCTATGCATATAGTTAAATACCCGAGTTCAAACATTGGTTACATTTTGTTCTAAACCAAACGCCACATTAACTATCCATTAAAATATCTGTACCAATCGCTTTCGCAACACACATCTGATTAATAATAATATTGTCCTAGCCGAATTTCGCCCACGGCCATCTCCTTACAGGCTAGCCAACTGCACAGGACATATTGTAGTGCACAGTAACAAAAAATAAGTGTGTGCAGGCACGAGTGCCCTCCCTGTTCCCTCATTCTCCTATTGCGATGGGACGGCTCCGACACGACCACAGAGAAATCAGGCGCAGGACCGACGACTTTACGTGCTCTCTGAGACACAGGGGTGTAACACCACCAAATTCCTGACATGGGACTCTTAGAAAAAAAAGTAGAAGAAAATAACACTTTGGTCCTACCCTGGACTTGAACTCGAACAAGTGTGGTTGAACATGCTCACCACTAGACCACTCGACCACGAGGCAGTCATGTGTCTAATTACTGTACATGTGTCTAATTAGTGTATATGAGTCTAATTAATACACATATGTCTAATTACTGCACATATGTCTAATTACTGTACATGTGTCTAATTACTGTACATATGTCTAATTACTGTACATGTGTCTCATTAGTGTATATGTGTCTAATTACTGCACATATGTCTAATTACTGTACATGTGTCTAATTACTGTACATGTGTCTAATTAGTGTATATGTGTCTAATTACTGTACAAGTGTCTAATTACTTTACACGTGTCTAATTAGTGTATATGTGTCTAATTACTGTACATGTGTCTAATTGTTGTACATGTATCTAATTAATGTATGTGTGTCTTCACTACTCCGATATGTTGCTTTCCTCATGTCAGACACATACACGGTAGCTAGTTAGAATTAAGATAAGACACGGCACGGCTAAATTCATCGGCAATGAAATCATAACAGATAAACCTGTCAGCGTTCCGACATTGTTTCTCGAGTGGGCTCCAGCCAGGATCCTGGCAGTCTGCCAGTAAAACTCACGCGTAAATTGGCCTAAGATCACATCGTCGACACAATTATACAATGTATTAAACCGCCATGAAGTGTGTCGCATAAACCGAATACTAAAATATATTCCCATTCTATGTACACTTATACTACGGGGTCGATTTTAATGACAAATGTCATTAAAATCGACCCCGTTGCGAAATCGCAAAGATAATTTTGTGTAACTTACAAATTAGACACGAATAACTGCGCTCCGGTTACTCGTAGCGTGATAGCCTGCCACGTTAAATGGACTCTCTATTAATCAAAGATTTTTCCAATTTGGACCAATACTTCCTGTGAGTAGCGCTTTCAATCAACATACCCTCCAGCTTTATTATATATTAATATAAATATGTTTGTGATGTATTATAACGCATACAGTTAATTATATATTAACCTGTTATAACAGGTAATTAGTAACCTTTTTTTTTGACGCGGGGAAATTCATATACGCGCCTTGGGGTACGGGTGGGGTCCAGTGGTGTGTGGCACTCGCGGCACATGATAATGACGAATACCTACAAAAACCACCGCGAGAGCCATCAGTGCAGCCCTTAGTGAGGTGCCCCGGAACAACAGACCTTCAGGGCATTTCGACGGCTAGTCAGCCCCCTAAAGGACCAACTCCACCTCCAAAGATGGGGTTGCTCTGCACTACAAGGCAATCCCACCGACTTTAGGACAGTGCAATGGTGTGAGGTTCCTATCCTCGCCCCATGCCCCGTGCGCAAAAGCGCCACCTCCTGTTGCTCTTAGGTCCCCTCCTCTTATAAGAAGGGAAGACACCTTGGGCGAAGCCAATTGTACCGAGGAGATGGCGGCTCTTAGTACCCCTCCTATAAGAAGAGGGGACTCAAGAGCAGGAGGAGGTGCCGCTCTTTGTACCCCTCTTATAAGAAGAGGGGACAAAAGAGGAAAACAAAAAGTGGCGGCGCTTTTGTGCACGGGTGTAAAGCTTACAACCTTCCTGAATAAATGGGCTACCTTATATTGAAAGAATTGTTAGAATCGGACCAGTAGTTACTGAGATAAGCGCGTTCGAATAAACAAACTCTTTAGTTTTATTATATTAGTATAGACAATGTTGTGTCGTTCGGTGCAGCAGTGGATATTTGTGTACAGAGCTTATATATGCCACTGGCGCATTGCAGCTGGGATGGGCTGGCACATCAGGTCACTCGCCGAGTACTGGCGTCAAGTGGAAGATGTGTGTTTGGAAGATTTGTGGAACCTTGTGTGGAAGACTAGCAAATTATTTATTAGGATATTGAATCTAGTCACGAGGCCCATTGGGGGAGATGCATGAAGGGAGGTGTATGCATGTTCCGTGGATATTGATGGGCGTCGGTTTGAATCCCACCTGGGTCATGGATGTTTATCTATGTAGAATATGAATTTCTATAACAAAAATCTTACAAATATAAAGTTTCTTGAATTCATAACAATATTAAATACATTGTTCCTGTGACACAAGTCCTTACGGTCCTGAGCGCAGTTCTAGACTCACGCGCTGTGATAAGTCCACAGATATTATTATCATATGTTTTTAAGCCAGCTTTTTAAAAGTTCAACGACCGTAGCCATTAAGCTAATATCAGTTTATTGCCAACACCGAGGACATTGTCTTAAGATGTTGAACCTAGTTATAGTGTGCCGCTAACGGAAGAAATTAAGGGACCATCTGTTAGGAGATCATAACATTACGTGCAGTATGAGTCAGTGGCATGCTGCATTGCAGCGGAATTGGGTCGCACGACCGGAGAGGTCTAGCTCACTTAATACCGTCGTAAAGTGACGTCTACAGTGTCGCGTGAGGTTTGTGAGTATCAGGCGGCCCAATAGGGGAGAGGTGTAAAGGAGAGCAACGCATCGGCATAGTAATTATGTTGATGTTCATGGGCGTGGGTAGTTAAAGGTTTCCAAGTTACCAAACATTAAGCTTTTCTGTTACCATAAATCAAATGAAAAGTTTTTATTCAAAGTTACAATCTCGAAACGACAATAGGTCGTGGGGAATACACTCTCTGTATATGTAACACCTTGATAAGAGCCACAGTGGTCCAGCGGTGAGCGCTTCGGATGTACACTCGAGTGATCCAGGCTCGAACACTGCCTTCTACCTGGTGGACGGAGCTGTATGACCCGGCGCCGAGTCCTGCCGGCAGGACCGTCCTTGGTCATTGAACGTGGTGTTATTAAGGGGCTTAACTACCTAGTCAAGAAACTTGGGTTAACTACCTTCTCAAATCTTGATACACTTTTACCGATGTTTTCATAACTTTTATACAAAAGTATGGCTCAGCCCCACCTCCGTCGCTAACATCACCGAAGTCGGGTAATGCTCACTCTGTCGACTAATTGGGATAAAATCGAGCATAAAAACGGTCATTTTGTTTGTTACAGATGTATAGAACTGGCTCAATTGTAAAAAAAATATCTCATCCGTAAACAATTTTTTTCTGTGACCCCCCTTTGCGTGCTGCTTCAGTAGTTGTTTTACCGCCTTACTCATCTTTACCTACTCATCTTTAATTCATCAGTTAAGAAATGACCAGTGCGTATCTTATGAACTACAAGTCCTTAGACATCTCTTAAAATGCGCGACATTGTGCTAGGTGCTGTCAACATTACCTGATATAAGACGAGATTTCTTCGAATTCTTTCCCTTACTGCTTTCACCAATTTTCGTATGAACACGACGTGGACCGCCAGATCTTTCCTCTGTCACTAACAGAGAAATGATCTGATCATTATACCTATTAATAGCCCGATACACACACATTTGACTAATATCAAGCGTATAGATAGTTTTAAAAACTGCATTTGTTTCCCTACCCATTTTCTGTAATCCAACCACAGCAATTCTTCTCTTTATCACCCCACTCAATATTAATATTACAAAATATTGTATTGGTGCCAAAAGTGACAAAACACAATGAACAATCGTATAAAAATGACAGATTCCAAATTCAAATGTAATATTTTTTTTATTTTTACTGTAACAATATTTACGGCCAGACAAGAACTATATTGTGATGATTAATTCGCATCAAAACTTTTGTTGAATTTATGTGTAATATGTTAATTATGCGAAAAACTATTAAATCTTACCTGTAAATCGATTCTAACTCAGAGTGAAACTATTTTTTTTTTTATTTGATTTGTTACATATCCGTATATAGTGCAGCAAGGAGCCGAACTAGGAGGTCACGTCCTGAGGCTGTCCGTTTGTACATAGTCGTTTTTCTCGAATTCTATTTTACAAGTGTTTATGTGGTTTTCACGAATGTATACGACGATTCCCGAGTAAGGTTCTAATGTATAACTAAAATATCCCGGCTCCTCCTATCCACGAGCGAAGCCGCGGCGGATACTTACTTTGCTGAGAAAACATAAAATAAGCAACGCCGCGGCGATACGCAAGTTATATTTAATATATTTCACTGAAGCTGCCAACCGTACACTCGCCCGCGGAAATGCGAAGCAAAATTGGGTAGTCATTTTATAAATTGCATTTGACCCACCCGGGGGGCTGGGGGGCGCGGTATTAAATTCAGATAACCAGGGGGGTGCGGGGGTGTTGTCCCCCCACTTAAGGATTCGTATTATTTAAATATATCACAGGGTAATCTTTCGAGCCATTACCACATTTATATTCGCGATGGAATTATATCTAATAGATATTGAAGCGAGAAATCTCTTGCATATTTCTGTGATCCTGGTATAATGTTTTGAACGCCTACATTTTAAGCGAGGACTGCTGTCGCGTGTAGTGCGGTACATTTATGCTGACTACGGACGCCCATAGACATCCTCATTAACTGTCATGCAGACGTAACGTCCCTTCCTCCTCGCTTCCAATGGGCCTCCGGAAACTCGCAAGCCGCACGTAACCCACGGGCGTAGCTGTCAATTTGCGATGGTATTATGCAAGGTGGTGGATTCTCCCCGGCCGAGCAATCTTAGAAAAATAATAATAATAAATATATAAAGTTCACATACACACTAGTGACATTGGGTATAAAAACTCTGTCTCGTGATGCATTTTCGTTTCATTGAGTTTTAATTCGGCAGGAATTTAGGCTATTGCCGCTATCTATATAGAAAATGTCCAACTGAACTGGACGTATAGTGCAATGTTGAGCGTAAACAGACCCGGCTGTTCCGCCCCGGGAATGTATCCTGGAACCTTTCTATCTGCGGCTGTACCTTCCTTTACACCATCAAGGTATTTCCACTGTGGCTGAAATATTGTCGAGAAACAGCAGACCAGGTCTTGCTGATTCAATATTGAGGGCATATTACAAGGTAACCTCAAGGTATCATAACTTCGTCAGAAGTTTATCATAATATTATATCCCCTAATATCGGCGGGAGTTTTGTGGTTATTAGCATAGCGGCTCGCTTGGTGTTCAATCGGAGACGGGGACAGGCTGATGATGATAATGTTGTTAATGATAATGAGAATTAACGAGATATCATGATGATAATAATGATTTGATTAATAAAGCCTATTAAAGCTATTAGAGCTGTTTACTTTTAAATATAGAACGCGAGGGTAAGTGCGAAGACCTTTACTACTTTTTATGTATTCCTGGTACTTTGCCCAGGTTTTGTATGAAATTTACGGCTGAGAAGCACCTATTGTTACAGCATTGCAGACGAATAAGGAAGGCGCGACCGGGAGCTCCCGCCAGCACAACACTCGTGCGAAGAGATTGGTTCGCCAATTATGTCCCAAGGAGTACACGAATGAGGCCCAACACATATTATTTATACATAGCAGCTGTTACTCGCGACTTTGTCTGCGTAGATTACAGTAGTCAGCACCACGTGCAACAGTATTTCTACAAGCTTATGGTATGGCTATATTTATTCTGGTACATAATCTACAACATCGCTAAGACGCGAGTGGTGCCCCCCCCGGACGTGCCGGGCCAGTCCGGGTGTAGCCGTGGCATCTCCTATTAGTTAAACTTATAGTGAATTGTAACATTAACAATTCTAGTAATCTGTTTCATTTCACTTAAATCTGATGAATGTATTCAGAATTAATAACAAATATTTATTGAGCTTGAAAAATTTATTAGCGCGGATATTGCGCAGTCATTGTTCATGATAAACCTTTGAAAAACTGTAACAAAAAAATATTAAAACCAGTACCTTCACGTCTGTTATACCCGAAGAGGTAGGCAGATGTGAGCTAGTACATCACAGCTCGTAAGTCCAGTAGATATACTAGCACACCCACGACTAGCCAAGGTACTGAGGCCCATCCCCACCATGGTTCAAGCCTTGTCGTGGCGGTGAGGCTTAGTAGCCTAGGGTGAACCCAGGCGAAGCCAATTAAACCGGGGGGGATCTTTACACCCTCTTATAAGAAGAGAGGGCTTAAAGATCAGGAGGAGGAATCGCTCTCGGTACCCTTCTTATAAGAGGGGACCTAAGAGCAACAGGAGAAGGCGCTTTTGCACACGGGGCAAGGGACGAGGATGGGAACCTCATCCCATTGCACTTTGGTCCCTTAGGGGGCTGACTAGCTGTCGAGGTGCCCTGATGATTATAGTTCCGGGACACCTCACCAAGGGTGGCACTGATGGCACTCGCGGTTGCTTTTGCGGGTATTCGGCACTATCATGTGCCGTGAGTCCCACACACCACTGGACCCCACCCAGGGCGGGTGAAGGCGCGTAAATGCGTTTCCCCGCGTCAACAAAAAAAAGGTACTGAGGCCCATGATGTTATAGGTGGCAAGCCTATGGTCACTTCGGGCACATTCCAGTCCCGGGCAATGTAATGCGTTCTCAGACTGATCAGACTAATCTGAGAAACATTTGATAATAGTTGCCCGACCTGGGGATCGAACTCAGGGCCCGGCGTGACTAACGGTCCTAACAGGTGACAACCCCACCGTTGCACCACAGAGGCATATGATATTTATAAAAATAAATTGAAAAAACAAGGAATCGTCTGCTTAAATTTATCTGAAAGTAGCAAGTCCCGCGCACGTTGTTAAGCTGAATGTACCGACACAGCGTAGGTGACATATGTGAGGCACAGCAGAGCGTATAGAAGTTTACACACACACATGCACTCGAAAATCATCATTCTCTTTCTGACGCAGCTCGGCGGATTGTATGACTTCGATGTATGTAATCCAAATGAAAAAAAAAAAACAATTTTGTGCGTCTTAGACTTCTTAACCCTTAATGCATCGCCCATCTATGACGTTCTTCATTTGTCATTTCTAAATCAAATTTGATGTAGCCAACTGTTGCTTTAACAAAAGTTTAACTTAGGTTGTGTCTTACCTGAGTACTCCTAAAATTGTCATAAATTATATGTTACCACTCCGCTCAGAGCCTAATATATTTTATAAACTAATTTGTTACACACCACACGTTACTTCCGTCATATACATTTTATATAAAAATAAATAAGCATTAAAAATCATACAACAAAACCTTTTAAATTTTTTTTAAATAATTATTAAAATTTTAAAAAATGTTTCCTTTTTCGTTCTATTTATTCAAACTTTAAGTATAAATTAGTATTCCAACTTTAGAAAAATCTACAAACACACTTCATCCTTAAAATAATGTATAGAAAAGATTTTGGAAAACATTACACATTATTTTTGAATTAAAGATATCAGATTGTAAAACAAATGAATGATAAAAATGTACTATCTCGCCAACTTTTTACATAACAAATGTGATTACGCGGTAAGCCTTGATATTCAAATTGCTTTTAGTGGGATTCGAACCAACACCCCTGGAGGTGTCCTCCGGAGGTGCCACCCCTGGAGGTACCACCCTCGGCCATTAAATATGATAAATAAATTGAACAACTGCAGCGAAGCTTCAGCTATAGTTCGCTGCTAATTGTGATTTCAATTACAAGTGGCTCCAGCGAAACTTATTCAAGACTTGCTTAAGATTCAAAGAGTTGAATAGACGTCCTGTAGGATAGGATGAAGTAACAACTCCGGTTACTTCATCCTATCCTACAGGAGAAAGGTTCCAAGATTTCTTTGCTATTAGGTCAGACCCGCGGATCCACCGACATAAAATCTTTCTAGCTTACATAAATTTATTATTATTCTAAAGTGTATATATAGTATCAGGTTTTGACCAAATCCTTTGCGTCGTTTTCATGAAAGTATATCAAACAGACATACAAACTACAAAAATTGCAGAAAATATGTTTCTAGTACTCATACATATTTATTTTATACCCCCTAAATATTTATGTTGTCCTGCTCTAGTTACAGCGGCTACAGAACATCTGTGGAAATTTCAACTGCCCGTCTGTCTGTCACGCTTCACGAGCACAGCCCGGAGACAGACAGACGGTCAGCGCATGCCTCATAGGCAGGTGTGATGATATGTGGCGCTCCGTTCTCTCATCCACAATTACTTACGAACTATGGCATTATTGGGAGTATGAGATTTAGTAAGCCCGATTCCAAAAGTGGGATCTAAAAGTATAAAGTGGATGCGCCACGCGGTTTCACTCGTGCCATTTGCATTTCCTCATCGTCACAGTATTTACGATTAAAAAAATATTGGAACTGCAGCCAGTTCCTTGTGCTCTTGTTGTGATGGGTATGTCTTGGTCAGACATCGGTCGACCATTGACCGTGGTCTCATCATACTTTAGGAAGGGGTAGTGCCAAGCTGCACCTGTGCAACGGAATTAGGTTGACACGATCGGGGAGGTACCTCTCGCTCATATAATACCGCCGTAAAGTGAAATCTTCTGTGTCGCGTTTCGTGCGGTGGCCCATGTGTTTCGGAAGAGGGCAGCGCGTCGGCAAAGTAATTATGTGGATGTGCATGAGCGTAGTTAGTCGTAAAAGGGCTCGAATTGCTCGTTTGCCGCCCTATTTATAAAACAGAGAAAAACACAGCTCTTAGGTATTCAGTACCAAGGGTCCTGCTTGGGGCGGCCTCCCTCTCATACCTCTAGTACAGTGTGGGGACCATAGAGAGTAATCCCTAAAGAACTTCGCGATCTTTTCGATAAATGACAATCGAACACTGAAAGAAATTTTTCAAATCGCACCAGTAGTTCCCGAGGCTGGTGTATTCAAGGAACCAAACACTTATATGTATAAAGATACAGTCCCAAGTACACAGATCACGTGTAACGACCCGGCGTTACAAAAAGAGGACGTGAGCAGTTAGTGCCGCTTCCGTGGCGCACACGGCCGCTGGACTGCTCTCAGTTATATAAAAACAACCGAGCACTTAAAACTGGCCGTACGCGGAATTCCCCTTGGATATTTGGGAATATCCACTTGCCAAATTATGACTACAGCGGCTTTCTATACCTACTACAGAGACGACATCTGCACAGGACATATTGTACACTCCCTTGTTGTTTGTGAGTTGCACTCCCTGTTCCCTCATTCGCCTATTCCGATGGGACAGCAGTGCGTCACGACCGGAGAGGAATCAGGCGCAGGACCGACGGCTGTACGTGCTCTCCGATGCGTGGCTTACGGCTTGTCGTGTCGTAACCGGGAGTATAACCGAGGTACCTCCTATAATGAGAGGATGCTAAAGAGCAGGTGAAGGGCGCGGTCCCGCGCACGGGACTCATCCCATCGCATGTCTTGAAATTGTCAAATTTCTTATCTGCTGCGAGACAACCCTGAACGGCGGCTTAACGCGCTCTCCGAACCTATTGGAAAATTCCATTAACAATTACATTTTTCTTTTTGGGAACCTACTACTGGTTGGCGGCGCCATGGCTCCCGCCTCTACAGTTCCACTGACTAGCGAACGCGATTTACTCCGGCCCGGGACACGCAGCCACCTCGCCTGCTGAACGCCTAAAACTGCAGAAGCTGTAAGAGACTATCTCATACATACTGAAGCTTCTGTACACCTAACACTGCAGCAGCTGTAAGAGACTATCTTATACATACTGAAGCTTCTGTACACCTAACACTGCAGCAGCTGTAAGAGACTATCTCATACATACTGAAGCTTCTGTACACCTAACACTGCAGCAGCTGTAATAGACTATCTCATACATACTGAAGCTTCTGTACACCTAACACTGCGGCAGCTGTAATAGACTATCTCATACATACTGAAGCTTCTGTACACCTAACACTGCAGCAGCTGTAGGAGACTATCTCATACATACTGAAAACTTCTGAATGTTTCTTGAAACGTATCGTTCCATATTCCGACCGAATGCGATGGCCTTGTGTTGTGTAGGCCGAGTTGCAGGGTTCCGTGGGGTTGGGGAAATGGGGCTATAATATTGTTTGCTCTCTCGAGAGCACATTAAGCTTAACTTTTGATGAGAACTGACGTTCATGAAACTCAACATAATTGTGCCAGTGAGCCCTACATTTTTGCCCCTCCTATGGGCCAATGGAGACTCACAAAAAGCGACGGTGTAGAACTATAAGGCGATGTGCATGAAGTCACTACACACTTAAACCTCTCCCTCTATTTTTATCTGTTCTATCTCATCACAGGCGCTACCTTTTCCATTTCCTAGTTGACTGTTCAAACGAAATCATTTTCTAACAATATCTGCGGTAGATTGTTCTATTTCCAGCCTTTTGTTATGATCCAGATATTAAACCGCGTTTGTGGCATTATATCCGAATGTGTTAAAAGGAAGGTTATGTGGTATTACGTCAATCGGAACAACTAAAATTATAATTCTTTGGGTACTTTTAATAACTTATAACATCAGGACATCTGTCATCTCAGTCCATCCGTGACTATGGTTGCTTTAAAGCTTCTGAAACGTCGGGCTAGTTCAATAATTAAATAAACCGCGATAAAATCCGTAAAAGTAGTTTTATTGTAATGACCAACATTCGCGTAAATTTAAGACTATTCAACAGGGCAACTCAACTAATGCATGTGCGGATATTTATTGGCGTCGGTAGTCACAAACAGGCTTCGGGTGCCTACTCCGATGGGTCAGACCGTTGGGGTGGGAGTCCACACACCGGCAGCTTCCCTGATTCGGACTGTTGTAAGAATGTAGTTGGCGCAATAGGCGTCATGAAAGTATTGAACAATTACTTTCCATGGCAACGTGTAATGTCACGTGACAGAAATATCAACCCGCCAGCTTGTGCCATGTTGACACTTACTAATCCACTTTTAATGGTTTATGTATCGTTTTAGAAACATATCCTTACATAGAAAATTGGTCCCGCCATAACTAACGCAAAAATAATTAAAGAAAAAAATGTCATGTTCGTTGGTAATTTTAGAGCTTTTTCTTTTAAATAGCGTAGCGGGACAGAAGAGCAATCGGATCCTTTTGATGACTACCGACGCCCATAGACATTCGCATGATTATTACGCAGATGCGTTGCCCTCCTATTATCCCGCCGCCCCTAACTAGCCACCGGCTACTTTCAAACGGAACGAAGCGCGACAGCGGTGCAGTCACTGCCTCACTGCCAGCGATACACCTCACCGGTCGTGGTGGCCCAATCTCGTTGCATAGGAGGATGTAGTGTCATAAACCAAGCATGGCACTACCTCCTCTTGTGCAGCATGGTACCTCTTCCCGCATGACAAAATCTCTTCCTAGTTATGAGGGTACTTAAAAGTGGAGGTTTTTATTATTATTTATGTATATTTAGAGTAATACACATAACACGATGACCTGGCAACATGAGCTAGCATTTTAAACACCTTAGACAGCAACTTACGTTCATTCAAATCATTTTATAAATACTGATGCTACGAAGCAATAGGCTACATAAGGGTTAGCGAGCGACGATGCGCGAGCGGCGAGCATACCTCTCTCAGCCGCGACGTGGTAGCCGGCGAGCGCGAGCGCGACGGTCAGGTAGCGGAGAGCCATCACGCCACCAGCACCACAGCACTAGAACACCACACGTTACCTGGAACAGACAAACATTACTCACTACTAACTGTTCTGAATTAAGTGTAATATTATAATTTCGTCCTAGCCCAATTTCGGCCACGGTGGTGTAACACCGCCAACTGCCCAATTCGGACGGTTGTTAGAAATAGAATAATCCGAATAACACACTTCTCTCTCGGCCACGGCTAGACCACGAGGCAGTCGGTTCAGTGAAATGTTATCTCAAAGGTTACTTCTAACAGATGTCGACACTGATCTATTACATAAAAATATATTAAAGTACCCCGTGAGTGATGGTTTAGCCATTTGACTGAACATCAAAGAGCCCACTGTTAGACTTTTAATATTGGAACTAGCAACGTCCCGCGGCTTTACCCATATAACATAGTTCGCTAAACGGGCTACTTAACACTGAAAGAGTTTTGTTGTAATGAGTAACACTTTTTAATAGAATAGGTGGAGAAAACGAGCAATCGGAGCCTTTTTACGAGTACCGATGCCCATGAACATCCACATAATTACTATGCCACTGCGTTGCATTTCTTTCCACCCCTCCCCAATGGGCCATTCCCGTAAACTTAAGACATCAACACAGAAAGAATTTTCCAAATCGGGCCAATAGTTGCCGACATTAACGCTATTAACAAAACAAATTCTTTACTTTAACAATATGAGTTTAGATTAATGAAAAAGTATCGTTGACTATAACAATATGAGTTTAGATTAGTGAAAAAGTATCGTTGACTATAACAATATGAGTTTAGATTAATGAAAAAGTATCGTTGACTATAACAATATGAGTTTAGATTAATGAAAAAGTATCGTTGACTATAATTTCACGCTGAGAACATCGCAAACTATGAAAAGTTTGGCCCATCGTAAAATATATATCGAAAACTAAGCTACCACGATAATTATTCGAAAGTGAAAAAACTAAATCGTGTTGAATTTGGTCACAGACATAAAATTACAATCTGGATACCATAATTATTTTCCATTCCCTTAAGATATATTTCACTGAACTTCAGGGGACAGCAGCCGTTTAGATAAAACGCGTTAAAAGTCGTTACAATATCGTTTAAGCAAATTGTGGAAGAAAATCCTTTAGGATAAATTTTCACGGGTGAAGACACATGGTGCAACTACTCATGTCCGTTATTCTGACATAATAAAATGATATGTCAATTATTATTCTAATAAAGAAATTGTCACTGTTGTTCTTATCCTTTCAAACCGTCCTTAGGTTGTCACAGAATATCGGTGTGGAGGGTGTCTACTTGGTCCTCAACGTGTGCCGAGTGACATTCCTGTCCAGTACAAGCTTCTGTTACTGTTCAAGAGTATTTGTGTGTATTAACTCTTCTTAAATTGTACTCTGCTTCTATTGTTTGTTTGCTGCATGTAACAACTACTTTATTTAAGCTTAACGACTTTATATATATTTTTTTTATGTAATGTTTGTAAGTACATACTCTATTCGAGTGCCATCACTGTAATGTTTGCTCTGTCACTCAATGAATCATTTCTAATTTCTAAAAAAAATGGATCAAGTAATTTAACCAACAACAGTTTACATAACCTACAAGTCTGTAGTTATAAAAAATCAATTTCTTTTGCAATATTCGTTGTGACACCGCAATCTAAACAATGACATCACTTTCCATCTACCAAGGACGCAGAACCAAGGTCCGTAGTATTTACAGCTATATGGGTTATGTGTGAACAGGCGCCCAGAATAGACGTTACCAGCCGCTAAATATACGCTGGAGCGCGGTGTGAATATCACTATGAGGAGCGCGCTGCTGTATTACAACTCCTTTATATTCCTGCTATCCTGGTGTGTATTTCGTGTTTCAATGATAGGATGAAATGCGATGCCCTTCTCGCTTCCTAGGGGCCACCGGAAACTCACAAACAGCTCGAAAGAATTGTCACTGTGCGGCGGTATCATGTGGACGAGGTGAGCCAAATAGGGTGGGTATTTTTAGTTTAAGGGCAGAATAGAAAACTGCAAGTTTCAAAGTTGCATTCTACATGGCGTGAAATACAAATTTGATTTGAAAAGAAGAACTAAAATTATATTTTCATTTTATACACGGGAGAAGCCGGTGTAGATCTAGTAACAAAGTTTGGCGGTCGTGCCAGCCTTACATGGCTGCAAAACAGCAGTTTTTCTGTACAACACACACACGTCACGATAATGATTCCCCATCAAAGGTGGTGCATCAGTAAATTATAATATTTGTAATTGGCAATAATTTAACCGACGCATAATTTGGGGAATATAATTTTATGTATCACCAACACTGGTCAGGCGCTTTGAGTCTTATTTCACTGTAGTAACGTTCAAAATAAATAAAAGTTTGGTTAATAAATCCGTATTTGATGAACAAAGCAATATTAAAATACCTATCAAGTTAATTGTAATTTGTCTGGTCATTGCTTGTGTAAAATCGGAAGTGCCTTTTTAGGGTTTCGTAGGCAAATGGGTAAAGACCCGAATTTTTTTCGACATGTCTGTCTTTCTCCGACATTTTACTCAACATTATGGTTACTGTGTGTTTAAAATTTGGTAAGTAGTTTTATGAACCGCCACAAAATGACATATGGTTTTGGAAATTATTAAGAATAGGGGAAAGGAGCAATCGGAGCCTTTCTTTACGACTACCGACGCCCGTGAACATCCACATAATTACTATTGCCCTCCTTCCTCCCCCCTAATGGGCCACCTGCTACTCACAAACCGCATGAGACGCGACACTGAAGATGACACTTTACGGCGGTATTATGTGATTTAAGGTACCTCCCCGGTCGTGCCGACCCAGTTCCGTTGCATAGGAGGATGTAGTGTCATGCACTATGCATGGCACCACCTCTTCCTAAAATGTAACAGGATAGATAGATAAATGTCATTGAATAGGTTTATTTTTTTTTTGTGCTTGCTGTGAGTTGCACATGGCAGCACGTGGATCGCGTCAGCGAACATGCTATGAGTGCTAACACGTGGCAGCACTTAGCTCGCGCCAGCAAAACATGCTGTGAGTTACACACGTGGCAGCACGTGGATCGCGTCAGCGAACATGCTATGAGTAGCAGACGTGGCAGCACTTAGCTCGCGCCAGCGAACTTGCTGTGAGTTACACACGTGGCAGCACGTGGCTCGCGTCAACGAACACGCTATGAGTGGCACAAGTACCAGCTACGTTTTATATTTTATGACGGATAAACGATCAGTAGAAATATTGTAGTGCAAGCGACTATTACGACTGTCACTAGTGCTAAAGTGATTCAGCACATGAATTGGAGCGGCCCGATGAAGCAGGCGTGGACGGCAAAGTGACCGCTGTCCGTTCTCGTTCATACTTTATATCTGGTGGCTTGCCAATTTCCGGTAGCTCATTATGTATATACATGGGGATGTTTATGGGCATGGGTAGCCATATAAGGCTGGGACTGCTCTTTTGATCTCTTAGCTATAAAAAATATAGTAAACATAAATTCGTATTTTGAAACAACAAAAAAATACATAAATATAATTTAGTGTAATGTATTCACACCGTTTGTACATGTAATTAATTAGTTATACAGGGAATACAACGAGTTATTTGTTTTTGGCATTTAACGTTTCAAACGCTTGAATAGAGACAATGTTGTTCTAATGTTGCACGCTACGCTTTCGCTTTTTGGGCGGTTTGTGAACGAAAGTGCGGTATGGGAAGCAATTTGCCGATAAACATACTTTGCAAAAGAACTTTAAAAAATTAGTAAATTTTAGTGCATTGCCCGAGTTAGGAATATTCCCAAAGGCCTTCGCCTTCTTCCTGTCGATTGCACAACACGTATTCATGTACGTATATTATTTACATATTATTGACGTGTGTCCGCTCCGGTGATTCGCCAGTTCTTTGCCTTTGGTGCTCGCCCATAATGTCATTGAGCGTGCGCGGCTGTCGACCAGAAGGGCAGATTAAGATGTGGACCATTGCTTGTTCAGGGGCTCCGCAGTCACACCGTACCTGGCTTGGGTCTAATATGCCACACTTTCCAGGTTAAATCTACAGCGACCTACCGGAGTTCTCAGCCGATTTATTGTTCTCCACACTGGTCATGATAGATTATGGTCAGGGGGAAGACATTCTGCAGGGACTAACATGACATGTCTATCCTACCTGAGCTTCTCTCGCCGAGGATTTTTACAATGTTTTGATCATCTGTCGGGCCACCGAGCTTCCAGATATTAACCTTATCATAATGTAATAGTTAGATCTACAAAAACAACTCCGGTAAGTTTTTTATGCCCGTGACATTGTTCGGTATGCTCAGTTATATTTAGGATCTTTCCAGTGGATGATTTCCCTGGTCGGAAACCAGCCTGCTCCGAGATGAGTTCAAAGATGGAGGTTAGACTGTTCAGCAGTAATCTCTCAAATAATTTGTGTGTGGCAAAGCAATGAAATAAGGCAATAATTTATGGGTTCTGTTGGTGACACCGGTTTAAGTAAGGCTATTATTTGAGATTTTCTCCATTACTTCGGTATCCGAGTGTTTTGGAGGCACGTGCTGAATAGAGTCGGTAAACAAGAGATACTATTGGTCCATATTTAGTAATTTTATTAAAATATTAATTATTAAAAAAAAAACCATTTTTTTTTTACTTTTGCAATGTGATTTTTTAAACTGTTTACTTTTATTGACAATAACTAGTGTCAGTCAGTTAATGATTACAGAAAACGAAAAACATCTACACAATTGGAAGACACAAATTAAAAACAAAGTTTCCCAATAGCTGTCTGTCTGAATGTGAACGATTTTTCCAAAATCTACTCTACGAATTTTCATCAGGTTGTCACCAATAGATAGAGAAATTCTCTAGGAAGGTTTTAGTGCATAATTTGTATCGGTAATTCTAATATTCTTCGGGAGCAGCCGGTGCGGATCTTTGGTATGGTATAAATTAGTACGTTTAAAATCATTTTAACCTTGAATCGGACTTATAATCTGTTATATTCAATAAAAAAGTTATTTACTTTCACCACAAACATCCTCATAATTCTTCTGCTGTATATAATAACGCGTGAAGCCGGATGCGTACGCTAGTGCACTATAAATAGTGTGTTACATCGGTTGTGACGTCACGGGTAAATGTAACGGAAACACCTGGAAATTTATGTCACGGTTCATCGGAGTGGACGGGGTGACGGCGTGTCATAAATAAACCCCTTTACATTCCCGTAACCCTGATACATCGATGGGTGTTTAGTGGAGTATCGCTGCAGTGTAGCTGAATCAGACATGATCTAAGTTAACAGGGACGATACGTCGTCCCCTTCTTGCCTCTCCTCGTCGGGTCACTAATTTCTGAAACCACATAAAACTCAAAATCATCGTCGATTTTATATCGTCATATGCGGGGGGATTAAACCTGCGTGAAATATATTCCCAGGGGAACTTTTCATGACGTGAGAAGTATTGTTAATCAGAAGCTGTGTGTACGGAAAAGGTGCGACGTCATAGTGGCGTTCCGAGTCATAGTAATGTTTCGAATGGGCGGAGCCTGCGAGTGAAAGAGAATACCAAGTCGTATCTTTCCCACCATAGGGTAGTGCGTTCACAGATCAAATAAAAAACCGTTATTACGTAAAATTATATCATCCATCGGCTTGGAAATGTTCGTTGAAAAAAATCGGCGGTTCTTATGCAAAATTCTTTCAGTATATTTTAAGTAAGTTTAAGTAAAGAGAGAAGTGACTATAATTAACGAAAGCCGATTTGTTTTAAGACTTTCAAACTTCACTCTCAACTTCCGTTGCCCTTGTTTTCATAACGCTCTTTTTATACGTAGCTAGGCCACGTGCCTATCTAATTTATATGCATTGCCCCAGCAGCTCATAAAAAACTTGTATTATACAGATATTCCAACGAAAGGTTGTTAAATTGAGAGATAACAACAAAAAGGTATGAACTGCTCAGAATCAAATGCTTTATGGGGCTGTGGAGACGTGTATTAACAGTATGGAAGTCCATAGCACAAGCTATGGGACGTAGCGGGGAGCAAGCAATTAATCGCGGGCCATATTCTACATACAATAATTTGTGAGCATGTTCTCCTGTTCATTATGTCCTAGTACTTTTTATAGTATCGGATCGGCCTTAGACCCGACCGACAGACAGGATTCTGAACTAGGAGGATTATTATTGTCAATCCTCCCCTCTAATGCGCCACCGACTTTATGAGTATAAGCAGCACAAAACGCGACAGCACAGCGGTATCATCGCGAGAGGTACCTCCCCGGTCGTGCTGGCTCTATTGTTGTGCTATTGTTACGAAGATAACGCATCGGTGTAACTAACCTGTACACGGATGTCTATTTCGGGCAGTAGCTACCAAGAGACTGTTCGTTTTCCCCTTATAGTAGAAATGATATAGGAATTTTATTAAGTAATTAAATCATATGGATTACTTCATGATGATGAGCTATGATCCATAGAAAGGGATAAACAAAAAAGTTAGTGTAATTCAAATCCAACATGCGCCTGCAGTTTGCTCTATAATAAAATACTGCCGCTTACTTCGCTCATCGTGTTAAGAAATTTATTAAATAAATTATCATTTCTAAATTAAAAGTTCTTATCACGTTTCGACCTGCGGTTTTTCTGGTGAATGCATGAAGAGAGCGTTTAGTTACTGTCGAGGTGAGATAAAGTGAAGTGTAGTTAAGTTTTACTTCCATTCAATCCTAAAATACATTTTTTTTATGCCATTTCATAAGGTGCTAAAATACTTACACCACACGAACACATGCCACAATTGTCTTACACCCTTCTCACGCGCGGCCAAGCGTGATCAGCGCACGGGTATGTAACGCGAATATTTGGATAAAACACACCCCGGGGTGACGCGAGGGCGTCAAATACGAGAATTTATTTGTGCTGGTTCGTGGCGAATAAAACCTATCAGAAAATGGTAATGTTTTTCGAGCGCACGTATATTTATGACTAGAGGTTTGGTTGTTAATGGGCGTTGGTGATCCAAGAAAAAATACCGAATACTTAATCTGGCCCAATATTGGTGGAAAGATTAAGGGGTAATTTTTTTTAAAAGCTTTTCGCTTGTGCGACACATTAGATACAAATCATGTACCAGGTTCAAAGGAATGTAAAGAAGTTTGTACTTTTTTTTTCGAAACATTCATGTTAATTTATTAGTGTCTTTACACTGACACTGATCTGAAACTACTGGAGCGATGGAAAAACATTTTACCATTCGAATCCTACATTATCTGTTATGATGAGTGTGAAAACTTCGATATGACTGAATAGCAAACCAATCCTTTCCGCGACAAACGTTGTTGTCATAAATTGAATTTATTGTCATGGTAACGTACAATGTTTATGAGGCTGATATTAAGATATCAATATACATATTGATATTTTTCCAAATCAATGCACTTTTGATACTTTTTGTGAAATATCCGTGCGAAAACGGGACGGACTGCTAGTATGTTATAAAATCAGTCTTACTCATCCAGGAGCTGGTTAAATATAGAACTGGCGCAGCAGTGCAGCCAAAAATACATAATGTTTAGGGGACATAAAGGAGTCTAATCTTAATACAACATGTACCAGAGAGACATAAATGTAAAGGATTTTACTACTACATGCTATAAAACACGAAGCGGGCGAGGACTCAGCAACAAATGCCACTACAATAAAACAACACGTAAATTATAACGGGCCCTTTACACACGCGTGTAATTGTTTCGGTAATTATAAATAAGAGAGACACTTTAATTATGTACAACCCTTTACTCTGTAGGCGAACCATGAGATGGGAAAAAGGAAGGACAGTATTTATGTTTCATGAAACCCTGATGCAAAGTCATTGCTTATTTGCCCTATGTGGCGATTTTTGGTTGTAGTGGAATGGCAAAATAAATTATTGCTTGCAGTGGGCTGACCTAAGTGTTCAGGGTTTCCCCACCATTATTTAAGCCTTTTAGTGGCGCAGGGCCTCAGTAGCCTGGAGTGAACCCTGACATCTTGGAAGAAGAACGGAGGAGGTGGTGGCTCTCATGGTACCCCTCTTACAATAAGCGGGGCTTAAAGAATAGGAAGACGCACTTTTGCGTACGGAGCAAGGAGCGATGATGGGAACCTCATCACGATGCACCGTCCCAAAGTTGGTTCACTCGTCCTGTTTTTTGTGGGTATGCGTCGCTACAATGTTTCGCGAGACCTATACACCACTGAACCCCACACACGTTGAAGGCTCGTAAAAGCGTTTCTCTGCGTCAACAAAGAAAAAGTGTTCAAGCTTTATAGTAAAAGAAAACCGAACGAGTGCGAATCCCACGCGCACGCCGACAGTTAACCAATGAAGATACGAGCAATAAAACTTAAACAAATGAGACATATCCGTTTGTAGGCACTAATTATGTATGTAAAAAGCTACAAATATAATTGATGTCTTATATCTGTATTTTATTATTACTGTTATAATGTATTATTATTTTAATTGTTGATTGGTTAACATTATACAATTTATTAAATAATTTTGTACTAAGTTGCTGCGCCCTAACAGGGTATCATATACGAACATATAACAAGTAAACACGTTTGTACTCTCATGAGTAATGTAATAAAGTTTGAAGTATGCAAAGTTTATTATCACGCTTTATGCAAAATTTCATGTTTCTCAGAGCTATAACAAAAATAAATACTTTTCTGACGCCTGAAACCAATTTAAATTCATAATTCTATGTACTTTTCTTGAAGAGTAGTGGAATTTTATCAGGCCAGCACGGGGGAGCGCACAGCAAAGTCCTTTCATTACACACCGAAATATAAATTATAAACATCCTCACAAATCCGTCACCGTTGTCACCCTACGCCATCACAAGTCCATACAATTATAATCCCTGCGTGTATATAAATAAGTGTTACTGTCCCACCAATTATGTCACAACAATAAACGCACCTGGATAACACCAATTGAACCCTCTCCTCCGGCCCCTACCACCCAGACCCTCCTCGAACACCCGACGCATAAATTTAGACCAGAATTTAGTTATTGTTTTAGCTCAATTGAGGGTAGCCACTAAACTCATTCAAGTTATTAAAGAACATATATATCAGCAGTCCCATAAAAGGTGTTATGGCAGCATTGCAGCTCAATTGAGCAAGACCAAATACCTCGCATGTGATTGGCTATGAAAAATGGTTGTGCGGATGTTGAAGGGCGTCGAGAGACATAAAGTAGTGGAAGGCTCCTTGTCCACCTTCTGCTATGATAGCGCCTATTTATTACACCACAGACTTCGTTCAAGGATTTTGCTTAATATAACGCTGTGTTCTTCGCCTCCTACCCGCTACCAATTTATGTGTTCCTGGTATTCAAGAAAGTGTTCATTGATATATGATCATGTACGTAAGTGAGTTTAAAGGTTCTTTAGAACTTATTATCGTGCTTGCACTACAGCCGACTGGGCCAGCACCACTTAAAAGTGATTGCTATGACCTCGCGTTTCGTGCGGTTTATAAACCGCCTGTGTACTATTGGGCGGTTGGGGTAAAAAGGACAACGTATCTGCACAATGTCACATTTTATATAATTTTAAACCTTCTTCATTTTTCTTGTACCAAGTTTTAGTGATTTCTGAGATTAGCGCGTTTAACCAAAAAAAACGAAGAGCTTTATAATATTACAAAATATAGATTTTAAGAGAAAACATTCTCATTCCATTTAATTAATCACCACGCTCGGAAATCGAACCAAATACCCCTGACCATTCCATATGGATGACGCAACGAAAAAAAAGTCTTCTATTTCTGGGACGGCATCGGTTTCTGGCGCCGAACCAAGTATAACCCGCACGTATAACGCGGCACCTGGGACCCGTACATCACTAGACAACCGCAATGCTACTTCACAAGTCAGGTTATCTCGTAAACGATTTGAATTCGAAAGTCTCCATCGCCATATCAAGTGTAGGATTCATTGGAGTAGACACGTGCTGTGTTTTTTTATAGTATCAGGGCAAATCGAGCAATTGAATACCGACACTCAAAAATATTCGCACAAGGGCCAGTGGGCCCAAGACTATGGGTAGGGAGGATGGGGTTGACTCTAAAATTTCTGATTAAAAAGATATATTACTATAGATTATGGTCCATCATGCGAAAGTGATGATATTGAAAATATAAGTTTTGGAAACATATGGGTGATATTTAGACGGTTAAAAGTGTGACTGGTGACATTTAAATATATCTCGCACCAGATTTTCAGCTGACAACCGAGATTTCAACCCAAACACATTGAGTAGCACGATACCCCTGACTATGCTAAGTGAGTATTGAATAAGCTACAACGTGAATTGTGATTACCACCGCCTACGCTTGTACAGTAAAGTGTAGACTTTAGAACTATTGACTGAATAATATCCGACATGTTGTGGTTATAAAATTGAACAAAATGAAAAAACATATATTCTCCAGCGGACCGTTTTTCCGTCTATCAATCGTCTCATCAAAACAAAGCTACTCAGAAGCAAATCAGGGAAAATGTATGAATAAGATCACACATCTTCATACCATACTCATCTTAGATACACACACCTTCAAACCATGAGGTAGGCAGAGCGCACGGAGCGGCAGATGCTACAATACTTACAGATTATCCTTGCATCCACCCCGCT
>JAFELO010001614.1:78402-103287 GCA_017140195.1 Eumaeus atala
GCGAATGTAGCACGTGACTGCTGCACACGGGGGCACCGCATAGAGACAGTTAGGAGTGTTGTGATTAGCGCGTGCTGGTGAGTAGAGCTGTAGGGCACCGGGTCGGCATGACCGCGAGGACATAGCTATAGAAATCTCACCTGTAAATAAAACGCACACCCATCATGAAACTTCCTTTTTTTGTTGACTCGGGGAAACACATTTACGCGCCCTCCCCGGCCCTGGATTGGGTCCAGTGGTGTGTACGGCTCGCGGTACATTATAGTGCTACATATCCACTAAGACAACGGCTAGGATCACCAGCGCCATCATTGGTGACGCGCCCCGGAACTACAATTCATCAGGGCACCGAGACGGCAGGTCAGTCCGTTTAGGGATCGACGCCTCCTCCACATAATGGTTGCTCCGCACCACAACTTTGGGACAGTGCAATAGGGTAAGGTACGCGTCCTCCCCCACTTGCCCCGTGCGAAAAGCGCCTCTTCCACTGTTATTGTTATTTAGCCCCCTCTTCTTATAATAGGGGTACAATGAGCAGCGCCCTTAGTTCTCCTGGTCCCACCCACCACCCGGGATACTGAGCCCCACCGCCACGACGAGGAATGACGGAACCTCCGCACTCAGCGTTGCTTATCCTAATCGATGTCACACCGCTGCTCGCGCCACATGGCTCTCCTCCCGTCTCGTGCCCCGAGCTCGTCGGCGCGCAGTTGACAATTAGTTAAAGTGTATAATAGCTATTTAACCTCACTCCGAGTTTAACTGCTCCAGTTAAATAAACTGCAGTTTTTTCTGCATTCATATTAAGTTACAGTTAAATGGTTTTTATAGTTCTTTTAACTGCAATTGCCTTAGCGCAGGGTTTCTTAAAGTCATTGCATTCGCCGACCACTCGAAATCTTAAGTCTTTGGATCTTTATCAAAGAATATTTAGGTTCGTAAAAGATGCAAGTTTCTTTTTATATTGGCATATTTTTTGCCCTCCTTTCCTCCGGAGGACTGGGCCACTGGAGTTTACTAAAACGGACATGATTCTGAGGGCGTAATTAAGCGATGTAAACGGTAAAGCATTACGCTGATTAATGTTTCCCACGACTTAACGACACCTAATGTGGAGCCTGTCTGGCGATAGGCTAAATAAACCTCTTTCCTTTTTAACAAAAAGGGAGAAGGAGCGAGCTCTGGTCACCGCCGGAAGTGATTCTGAAGGTGAAGGGACCGATAACATAACAGAGCTTTAACACGTCGCAGGCGTCAGGAAGAGGTAGTGCCATGCTGCATAGGAGGGGGTGGTGCCAGGCCTAGTGCATGACACTACATCCTCAAATGCAATGGAATTGGGCCGGCACGACCGGTTTTTTTTTTATTATAGTAGGAGGCCAAACGAGCAATCGGAGCGCTGTTACGTCTCCCGACGCTCATTAACATAGAGGAATGTGTAGGAAGAGGTACCTCTCACTCACATAATACCGCCATAAAGTCACACCTACGGTGTCTTGTTTCATGCGGTTTGTGGGCTGCCGGTGGCCCATTGAAGGGGGAGGATTAAAGAGGAGAGCAACGCGTCGGAACGGAATGTCCGGATTTCCCGTTTGTCCCTCTATACTATAAAAAAAACTTGGAATCAATTTCAGCTTGAACCTTCACGTTTCACCGAGGAAAAGACCTTGAAGGACGTACAGACGGAGAGACAGACAGATGGACAAGACAGTAGTCCCATAAGGGTTCCGTTTTTTTCCTTTTAAGGTTTGTACTTTATAATAACTGGCTATGGGAGAAGGAAATCGCACTTTCCGCTTTTGCCCCTGTTGTCTAATATATGAAATATAACACTCTCTCCCTCACTCTCTGTCGCTCTCTCTATCCCTCTCTTTCTTCATCAAGTTATCTACTCACAACATTCGGAATTATGATCCTCTCCATAAGCAAAAAATTGCCATTTTAACTACCGGGAGCGAGCTACCCTCGACATTACAGCCGGGGGAGAAGTCTGGCCATGATGGTAATAATTAAATTAGCTGTTACAAACACTCTCATATCGGGTTGCATCACTCCCATCTGCGGGGGGAATATATCCTTTCGATCTTAAACCTAGTCTCGTTGCTACACGAGCACTCATAGCAATCCGCTGAAGCTGTACTGGGCTTGTCTTCGCTTCCACTTCATACGTTCAGCTCCGAAAAAATAGAAAGGAAAACTCCACATCCGTTTGCCTCGATTTCATAACCTGTCGTGACGCGAACACCAGCTTACTCCCCAAATCAAGTGTGCGAAAAGAAATTTTACTTGAAAATGAAATGGCTTTATTCTACTGCACTGCAGAACCTCTCCCACTCTTCGTCTTTAATTAAGTACGCGACATGGTTCTAGGTGCAATCTTCATTTCCCGAGATAAAATCTTTTGCTTTCGGACAGGATTTCTTCGAATTCTTTCCCTTAGTGTTTTGACCACCTTCTGCGTACCAACACTCCGTGTACGGCCAGATCTTGCTCTGTCACAAACAGAGAAAGTCTCATTGTATCTGTTAATGGCCCGATACACAAAAATTTGACTAACGCTAAGCGAATGGAGAATTTTAAAAATTTCATTTGGCTCCACACCTTCTTTGTGTAATGTAATCATAGCGATTCTGTAATCTTTAACACCCCACTCTATTTTAATATCGCAAAATATTGTACAATATGTTGGCGTCAAAGTGGGAAAACACAATGAACAAACGGATAAATATGACAGTTTCTCAATTCAAATGTAATATTTTTTTTATTGTAACAGTATTTAAGGCCATACTAAGTATATTTATAGTATAGAGTAGCTACGTCCATAAACATAGATATTCTTCCATATTCCCTACCAATGAGCCACCGGAAAAACACTGCACGAAACGTAATGCCACAATGTAGCCGTATCATGCAGCGAGTACCCCGTGCCCGGTGCCCATGCAGCATGGCCAGTACCTTCGGACCTGCTCATTGGTACTTACCATCAGACACAGCTCGTCCCATTAAATCAGCGAGAACCCCCGGCCCAGTATAATTAGATCCACAGGAACCGTAAACTACAGTTCGGTTGCCGACTGGAGCTGGCGCACCGCCAACTCGCTGACCTCACTTCCTCCAGTTATTACTGGACATACACATCTAGTTAGGGACTACTGTGTCGCGTTTCGTGCGGCTTTTAGTAAGATACTAAAATATTAAAACGTTTGGGTATCTTTAAGCTGTAGGAGGTACTCCAATGCAATCAGACTGGCCGACGAGGTTCCTTCCGCTCACGCGATACCGAAGCTGCCCCGTCAGGGAGGAGGAGAGAAGTGGGGGTGCGTCTGCCAGCCCCGACAGCGTTACAAGTAAATGCTCTGGTCGTGAACACAAAGATGATTAAACTGAATTACTGATGCTTCGGAACTACTTCTGAACGAACATTATTAAAGAAACATACATTTCCATCCAAGTATAGAAGAGCCATAGAATGGAAGTTAACAATCGCTAAACCGACGGCAAGACTACAGAAATATGTTCATTGGGAAAAGTTAAATTATAAATAATTTATATCCGTGCGAAAATGCATCACCATTCAAGATATCAAAAATAGTGTGCGTTTTATAATTATAATTATGGTCTTTTAATAGTTAAATTCTTATTATAATAAATATAAAACCTGAGTGATTACAATATTATAATTTAATGACTCAAGTATAACTGAGTGGGAAAACTAAACATGATTATTATTGATTTAACCTTCAAACTTAACACATAAAAATGTTATATAAAATAAAACGTGTGCTGGGATACGTAAAGGAAGTGAAACTTCAACGAACAAGAGAACGGTATTATAAACAACATTCGAGGCCCAGGAATTTGCCGGTGATAGATACACAGATGTGACGTATAAAACGTCGGAACCCCATCACTGGAAAAAGCACAAACTCTATAAAGTAATTTCACTTCCAATACAATGATTTTTAGAGGTATATAGTGGTATATAACCATTAGTATTTTATAATGAGTAATATAGTTACGTATTATAAGCAATACTCCAAATACGTGTGTAATGATGCAGTGAAAATCAACGAGTAACAAATTAAGACAGACAGTTGGTTCGTGGAGTTCCCCTGCACTAAATAGATGAGATTAAAACAGGGCCAACAGTTTAAGAGTTTAGTCCTAGGAAACAAACAACAAATAACGTTTTTGTATGAGCATTCGATTTAATTCAGCGGTGCTGCAGAACCTCTAAAAAATCATTGTCTTGAATGTGAAACTAAACTAGTTAATAGAGCTAATGCTTTTTCGTGACAGAGGTAACGTGATGAGGTGTTACGTGTTATCTGTCACATCTGTGTATCTATCACCGGCAAGATCCTGGGCCTCGAATGTTGTTTATAATACAGTTCCCTTGTTCGTTGAAGTTTCACTTCCTGTATTTTTTATGTGTTAAGTTTGAAGGTTAAATTAATAATAATCATGATTATTACGCAAGTTTGAGTTTGAGAATACATCATCATAACTATTATTCAGAATTTAATTTAAGACGTTGGAATACGCTTGCGTTAAAATGAAATGTGCCACACTTCAAGGTACATTGCCGGGGCCTATTTCCCCCGGCCTGTATATAATAAGCGGCATAACTCTGATTCACGACTAGTAATGGTTACGTCACGGATAATAATAATTATGTATAATGCACGTTCTAAGATTAGACTGTTTCACACTCAATTAACATCACTTGTTTCCCGTACACTGGATAGTCGAACTTCAGATGCAAAATAGCAATCGCATTATCGTTTAGTATTTTATTAATGTGCAGCTACCTCTCTTAAATTATGACATACATTATTTTGTGTTAAGTCTACGTGACCGTCTATCATCATTAATCATCAATATCAGCGCTTATCGGTCCACTGCTGGACATAGGCCTCTTTCAATGAACGCGAAGACCACCGATCCCATCTGGTAAACGATCCACCAACAGAAACACTTCAACGAATTGATTCGTCGCATGATATCGGATAGCTTAGTTCTCTGCCTTATGATTTCTTTACGAATTCTGTTGGACAGAGGAACACCCAACTTAGCACGTTCAATAGCCCCTTGAGCTACCGCAAACTTGTGGACCAGGCCTAAATTAAGAGGCCATGTTTCGGCCACGTAGCCCATCACGGGGAGAACGCATTGGCTGCAGACTTTTGTCTTCTAGCTCTACGACATAGGCGACGCGACTACTAACTGAATCCCTCTATCGGCTTCCTTCTCGAAGCTATAGCTACCAATTTGTAATAGTTGCCTGAGCTAAACGAATTCGTGTACGACTTCGAGAATAGCATCATCGACGTTGACCGCCCTGGGGAGGACGTGTTCGTTGAACATGGCCTTTGTCTTGTCCACGTTCATCCTAAGGCCAATACGTCGGGAGCATTCATTTAAGCTGTGCAACATTTCCTGCAGCTCTCCAACGATTCGGCCAACACAACGATATTGTCGGCGAAACGAAGATGTGAGAGGTACTCGCCATTAATATTTATGCCGCATTCTGCCCAGTTTAAAGTCTTAAAGACGGTTCCAAAGCATTAGTGAACAGTTTTGTAGAAATGACTTCCCCCTGTGGCACTCCTCGATGTAATTGGACTGGCCTCGTTAGACCTCCCAGAATAAGAACGGACATAAAAGCAGTGTCATACGATGTTATCAGCACTTCGACATATCGCCAATCGATCTGACATCGCTGTAAAAAACAAAACAACGACACTTCCAAGCCATGCCTTGAGAGGTACGCCCCGCTGAAGGACAAAATTAAAAATCTTTTTTAGCTCTCGTAGCACAGGTTCGCCTAAGAAGCTCGCCTGCACTAAGAAGCTCGACTGTAATTCCGTCCTTCCCCGGAGCCTTTCCCCCTTTAAGCTGCGCAAGATCTAGACCCATCTCATTCAAGCTGACGTCCAGCTGATCGCCTGACAAATGTCGTGTCAGGCTTGCACGCGGATCGTTGTTCTGGGTATCGGGATGAGGAGCGTATATAACTTGCTATAGAAAGCTGCGATCTTAGATAAGATCTCAGGCTTAGAAGAAGTGGTTACTCCAGAGTCAGTTCTAATCTTTGTCAGATGACTTCTTCCAAGCTTCTCCACGTAAACCTTCGACCATCCATTCAGCTAAAATTGCTTCGGTTACCCGTTGCGTATTTGAGCAGCGAAGGTCTTGGCTGTTGTATTTTTTTATATAATAGGAGACAAATGAGGAATCGAAGTCATTTCAACTACTACCGATGCCCATGAACATCCACATGCCGATGCGTTGCCCTCTNNNNCCCCCCCCCCCCCCACCAATGGGCCATCCTCATTGTAATAAATCTATTTTTACGGATTTTGTCACGGTTTATTGAATTATTTAAGTACCATTACTTTTCAGTAGCTTTACAGCAGCCATGGTCACGGGGGACCCGTTAATAGAGTCTTATTGTAATATTTTTTCATTGTATGAGGGGCGAAACGAGCATTCGGAGCCTTTGGTGACTACATGCGCCTGTAAACATCCGTACAGTTTTCATACAGAATTATTACCAGCAAAAAGTCACAAATCACACAAAACGCGACTGTCTCGTTGTGACTGTTCCCCGTCATGTAATCAAACGGCTCTCCGGTCGCGCGGCCTCTACCCAGCTGCAGCATAGCTTTACCTCTAACAAATATGAAAATATTATGTCGTAACTATGTTTAACGTTGAGTGTTCGACCTCGCTGTATGTGATGCAAACTACAGCTGAACGTAACGAATTGACATGAAATTTTAGCACAAATAGATGTAATAATGTTTACAGAAACCATCATCAGCTCCGGCCGTCAAACATAGGTCCATGCACGTCATGATTTCTTTAGCAACAATGATTAAATGTGCACTAACATTACTTATCTATTACTGGTATTTCTAGCGTTTTATGAAAATATATAGTTTGTATAAAAATAGTTTGTATAATAAATTTTTAGACTTATCACACGATGTTAGCCAAGTCCTGTGCTAAGTACCGCGAGAGCTTGTGTTAAAGGTCCAAGGGAAAACGGTGAATATTCATATTTAATATTTTTATGTATTTAAGAAATCTTATATATTTAAGATTTTTATTATGGCTTTATAAAATACATATACAAATATCCATGACCTAGGCGGGCTTCGTACTCGCGACCTCTGGCGTAACACACGGACTAACCGCCACGTTATCAACTGAGCCAGCCCGTCGTCTTAATAATTATTAATTATGTACATATTTCCCGTCGTGTGTGGACCATCATAATCATTCTCAATCCCTTCTATAAATACTGATTGTTCCTTCTCACTCGCATACAGATGCAATTTCTACTAAATTGCATACAACTAACTAATTCATATGTTCCTGGTACTTCTGGCCATTTTTGCTTGATGGCCTTATTGCTTTGTAGATGAATTAGGCCGGCATGTTCGGAGGTACCTCAAGTTGGGAGGGTGGATGGTGAGTTTCCTGCGGTCTATGAGGGGAAAATATATTTGTGCATGTCCATCCATCAAGGTTTTCGAATAAGCGCCTTTAATATGTTATATAGTATGTCGCTACATTGCAGCCAAATGGGGCTGGATCGTCCGTCCAGATGATACATGACACAAGGAGGAGGCTTTTTTCTCCAGATCGTCTACAAAAATAGTAGCAGCCCCTATAGCGACGTACACACATGCTGCACGAAACGTTAAAAATTACGTAACCGCTTGCATATGCGCTCAATTCGGGTAAAACCCAACAATGTAAGTAAACCTCCTTCTTTATCTTGTTAAAACGAATTATTTATGTAAAACGAATATTTCTATCTAGTACTTGAATGCGAAAAATTTAAACGGCATTACAGCTCTCTTTGTAGTTATAATTGATACTGATTGAGTCCTCATGAGGTGTACTCACAATCAGGTGCCTTGTTATTTAAATTGACTTGGATTTAAATAAAATAATACTTTAACGCGTTATTAAATTTTGCGCCTGAAAAATTTTGAGTGAAACAACGGGGTGAAATCAACTAACGTAACACTGCGGTTTCCCCGCGTAACTCCGGTCCAATTAGTCGTAGCGTCATGGAATATATAATCATTGCCTACCTCGAAAAATGGACTCAGTAGTAACACAAAAATAACTTTTCCATTCGGCCCCGTAGTTCCTGAGATTAGCGCGTACAAATATACAAACAAAGAAACTCCTCAGGATTACATTATTTGTATATCTTACACATGGTAAGTATCTATTTTGGCCGACATTGTTGAATTCTTGCATGAATCCGTGATTACGCTACGGGGTCACATTTTGTGCGGTCCAGTTAGTGCACCAAGACCATTCATTCCTTTAAAGTGGCATCTGGCTAAATCTGTTCAGGCCATGACGGTCTCTCTCTTACGTTTCCTAAAAGAGTGTGGGGGGACTGAATTAAATCAATAATGACTTCTATAGTAGATACGGATTGTGGATACTGATATGTCCTCGCAGTTGAATTTCAGCCACGGCGGCCATGTTTAACTCTATAGAGACTGGCCGACTGCGTAGGGCATATAGCGCAAGCAACAAGCGCACCCTCCATTCCCTCATTCTCCTATTCCTATGGGGCAGCTGTCCGACACGACTGGAGAAAATTCAGGAGCAGGATAAAAAACCAAATGTGCTCTCCGAGGCAAGAAGGAGCTCCGTAAGCTTCCTAACTGTTATTGGAATTTTGTAAATCCTAATACCACCTCCTGGTCCGACCTGGGACTCGAACCCCCACGTACAGCTCTGGAGGTAAACTATTTCAAGATACTGAAAGCATACAGGTATAACACAAGGAGCTCATAAATTGTATGCAGATATTTTAATAGAATATAAGAACATTTTCGTTAAGAAATACAATTCTCGGTAGACAGATAATGATGATGATGCTACTTGCTTTATTTAAATCCATAACAAAGGTCTCAAGTTAACTTGTCTGGTAGTTTAGTGCGAGCCGAGTGTAGATGATAAGAGAAATTTTGTAGTTCTTGAGGTGGGGTCGCAATTTCGGCGACTTTGGAGTTTCATTTTAAAATATAAAGAGACGAGAGAGAGACTTGGAGACTTCTCGTGACCACCGACGCCCAAAGACGGATTTATTTGTGCGTCTGCACAATTCACAGACGTGACCTTCCTCCCTATCCTGCATTAGGTCATAGGAAACTCACAAACTGTAAACAAGTAGACTACGTGGCATAGGAAGAGGTAGTGCCATGCATAGTGCATGACATTACATCCTCCGATGCAACGGAATTGGGCCGACACGACCGGGGAGGTACCTCTTGCACATATAACACCACCGTAACGTGATCGTCAGTGTCGCACTTCGTGTGGTTTGTGAGCAAGTGGCCCTTTAGGGGGGGGGGGAGAACAACGCACGGGTATAGTAATTATGTGGATATTCATGGGTGTCGGAAGTCGTAAAACGGCTCCGATTGCTAGTTTCCTTCAATATTCTATATAAAACAAGGAAAATATTCTCGAGGATTGATGCGAGTGGCAGGAGATCGTAATAGCCTCTAGGAGTAAGCCTTTGTCCAGTCGTGATGATGGTGATGTATGATGATGTATGAAACCGAAACGTCGTGATTGTAAAACACAAACAAACTGCAATAATCATTACTGTACTTTGTAGGCCTGTGTGAAGGCACTTTGATCTTGTTTTACTGCAGCAGCATACTGGCTGGTGTGTGGGCACTTCCGTTATTTGAAGCGTAAAGTGCTAAAAGATAATAAATCGTTTTAAAAATGTTCTTTGAATATATAGTATATGGAGGGTGTTTATATATTTTTAATAAAGGAGGGCAAGCCAGACTACCGACGCCCATAGACACCCGCACTATTTTTGAGATACAGACCCGTTGCCCTGTTTTACTTCATCCCTCCTACAGTGAACATTACTCTCAAACCGCACGAAACATGACAGTATAGTAGGCTCCTTACGGCGGTGTCATGCTCGCGAGAGTTACCTCTACAGTTTTAACCGCTATCAAATGCACCACACCCCATTTGTAATTGACCTATTTGATGTTCATAGCTGACAGGCGGGCCCTCAATGGTCGATATGAAAAAATACGAGCCATAACGCCGAGATACGCGGTAATGTGGCGGAAACAGTTATTGGGTACGTGACACATTATATTGTCACCGGAATACCTACTGCGCGGTCATGATACCCTGGTGACTATGCATTTAGGGCAGACTGAACGAGTGTTAAGTGAGAGGTGTCTCAACATCGTGCCGGCCTGTTTCGATCGCAATTCAGCAATGGCGTGAACTCGTAGTTAGTTGTATCTACTGCACAGTTCTATTATGAATCGAGTACCTATAGTTAATGTACCTTCTAAATGGCTATGATAGCCTGGTATTTTATCATTAGCTCTAGATTGACGGTATAGACCGAGCGGCCTTGGCAGCCAAATCGGCCCAACTTGACGACTTAGTAACCTACCTTTTTTGCGTTACCTGAACACATAAAAACACTTAATTCTACATCGCTTCACGCTTGCCTGAATATCATTGGGAATATCGGATGACTTGACTGGAATTAGGGCGAAAATTACAAATTAAAATAACATTTCGATCAGAAGACGGGCAACACATACCAGTCCATCGACATAACCACTTGCTCCGCGTCCGACTGCTCGTTTGCTGCCCAGTCAAAAACACCCTCGGTTCATTGATCTGTAGTAAAATTAAATTTATTCCATATTATTATTTATTGAATTAAGCAATTTTGAATTTTACTGTAGTAAATTTGTAAATTAACTTCGTAACATTTTTAAATAATAGTTACAAAGTTAAATTCCGTGGTAACCTATCAATGGATTATCGTAGTCAGTGCCGTTGGTGCATTGTAAGCTAGTCAGGCTGGCGCGATGGTAGAAGTATTTTCTCTAGCATGATGCGGTTTCACCCGCGTTACCACCACCGAAAACACACCCCTAGGGTTTGAATTTCCCAAAGCGCCTTCTAAGTTAGCACCTACATCCTAAATAGAATCACCACGTCTCGTTCACATAATACCGTCGTAAAGTGACGTCTTCAGTGTCGCATTTCGTGCGGTTTGTGAGTAGCCGGTGGCCTACTGTGGGGACGAAAATTTAATTTCTTTTATTCTATTCAAAAAAACCACAACAATTGGGCCTCCCACACAAACCAAAAGAAACACCATAGCCATCACTTGGGGAGTTGCGCGCAAGGGGCACCGCCAGCCTTGCCGGTTCAAATGAACTGCAATTATACTACCGCTTAGTTAGGCACTGGTACCAGGGAATCATAGTTACGCATATACGTTACTCCACTGTTCTATCTCTAAGACATTGACCGTTTTAGAATGAACATTGAAGATTGTGCAATGATAAAATGCAAGTTGGAGCGAGCTTCATCTTTACTGCGCAACATTTGCGTAATTTAATTGATTTACACTTGAATGAAGATTCGAATCCGCCGATTCCCCTAGCGCATATATAACATGTGTTGCCCGGACGGCTAACAGTGGCTAAAATAAAACTGACCTAATTCTCAATTAAAAACGAGCTTTCATTTCCCGGAGAGAAATTGTTTTGTGATTATTTTCATATTTTTGCGTACCGCCAACTGGGTCAGTGCGATATAGCTTGCAGCTGACTCATGGGAGCCTGGTAGATTGTGCTGGGGATTGTAACTGGCATTGCTGATGTGCACCCGAATTGGGCACGAGGGACCTTTAAGGCCGCCTTCTTATAGCAGATATTTTTATGGGACAAACAGGCAGTCAGAGATATTTTTTTTTGGCACTTGCTAAACACCCAGTCTTCATTCCGGTAGCTTATATAACGCTATTCCACCTTCTACAATTTTTTATAGTATGAGAGCGGAATCTGTGCCTTTAAACATCCGCATAATTCTACCGATGCGTTGCCAACCCTTGCTTCCCATCCTCAATGGGCCACCGGCTACTCACAAGGACGAAAAGTGGGACTGAAGATGTCACTTTACGACGGTGTCATTTGAGTAAGAAGTACCTCCCCAGTCGTGGGGGACCAATGCCGCTGCAATGTAGCTCTTATAAACGCTAATGAAAGACCGAAAATCATACTTCATCGTAGCAACTATATCACTAGTTCTACTTCTATACATGTATACATAATATAAAACAAAACCCCAGTCTATATGTGATGGATTTTGTCTAGATCTACATAAGGAATTTTCATATTGCTTCCACCAATGGATAGAGTGATGCCAGAGAAAGATTTTAGTATATAATTTTGTCGTAATGCAAGAGATCTAAAGTTTTCGATATCATGCGAAGAATAAGCTTGCTGAAGTGGGCTAGTCAGAAGACCAGATGGCAGATGGGCCAGTAAGGTTCTGCAGTGGAAGCCGCGTTTAGGAAAACGAAGTGTTGGTCGACCGTTCACCAGGTGGGCAGACGATCTGCGTGCAGTAGCCTGTCCGGGATGGATGCGAGTAGCAGGAGATCGGTCGTCTTAGTGTTCATTGAAAGAGGCCTATGTCCAGAAGTGGACCGATAAGGGTTGATAATGATGACGATAATGATATAATTTGACGCATGTTATTTACGGGCGAAGTCGAAACGTAACGCTAGTATATCATAAAGGCGAAAGTTTGTCTGTATGTTAACCATTATCTCGCACAAAAGTACTGAACAGATATGTTTGAAACTTGGCGCACATATAGCCTACAGCGGCCCTGGGTGGGGTCCAGCGGTGTGTGGGGCTCGCGGTACATTATAGTGCCGAATACCCACAAAAACAACAACGAAAGCCATCAGTGCCGCATTTGGTGAGGCGCTCTGAAACATCAAATCATCAGGGCACCCCGACGGCTAGTCAGTGTCCTAAGGGACCGACGCCTCCTCCACTCCTGCGTTTCCCCGCACCACAGGACAGTCTTCACTCGGACCTCTCTTCTCATAAGGTCTCCCAAGGACAGACAAACACACACACACACACACACACACATACACACACACAACACACGCAACACACACACACACATACATACACACACACACAACACACACACACAACACACACACACTCTCACACACACACACACACATACACACACATACACATACACACACGCACATACACAGACACACAACACACACACACTCACGCAAACACACACACACACACAACACACACATACACACACATACACACACAACACACACATACACACACAACACACACACACATAACACACACACACACAAACACACACAGTCGATAATGATCGCACTAATGAAAACCACAAATACATTTTCATCGCTAGAAAATTAGAAATAGATTTGAGATTGAACGCACCATAATACCAAATTAATTTGCAATTGATTATTAATTACGCTCCTAGTAGGTTGTGCTAGTGCTGCGTTGCAGATGTATAAGGCACGAGCGGGGTGTAGGTACCCTATCGTGAAAGGATACCAGTTGCATGTGTGGTGGCAGTTACCGCCATGATATGACGGCTGTACTGTTTCGTGCGGTGTGTGAGTATTCGGTGGCTCATTAGATGAGAAAGAGAAAAGGGTGCCCCCCCTCATATTATATATTGTACACATGTTTATGGACTTCGCTGGTTATGGAAGGACTAGTTTATCCCCAAATTATGATACGATGGCTGTCGGTTTTCGAACGACATAGTTTTACGTGATAACGATTTTCTTATTGACCTGTGAATATATCATTCGATGGAGTGAAAAAGACGACGTGTTATGCTCTCTCGCTCGCAGGCTCCGCCCACCCAGAACATAGTTTTTCTTACATGCAGTAGTTATCTATACATAAAATATTATCACGTTAAAACCTGGCTACCTAATAAACTACAGTAATTTTAATAAAAACAAAACTACCAACAGTTAGAGAGAGAGAGACGAACTTCTTAGCATTCCATGGATTCACCGTGCGGGTGCCGGGTCCATCGTGTGGCGGAAGGAGTTTGCCCCAGGAGCCCCGGGACTTGTGAGTCCGGGTGGAGGTTTAAGAGGCCTCTTTGTGATGAGCCTCAACACTCACCTTCACTACTCAGGTTTCCCCCCCCCCCCCCCTACCTGGCCAAATTTCATAGGAGTCTGCTAATGCAGCTTTAGATATTTCATGTAACTTTCTACAAAACGAATACATGTGTGTATGTATACGTGTATGTTAGTGCGAAAACGAAATAAAAACGAGGTGATGCACATAATGGACGCAGAAATGTGGGTATTGTATTTACATGTGTCTTTACTTAACACTCGCGGTCAGACTGGTTTCGCACGGCAGCAGCACGGTTCAGGTACCTTAACAAATTACAATTGAACCTTCCTCCTCACCACTCTATAGTGGAAATCATTTACATACAGACGGACAGCTTTTGGGGCCTTTGTGTTATAATAAGCATAGATGTTGAGAGAAACATGCTAAAATAAGTATAATTATTTTTCTTAGGTAGGGAGTCTGGGGTAAGCGATGATTTTTAAGAGGTACTTAACGGGTTATTCAGAGGTAGACAATTGGATCAGCACGACTGAGGAGGTACCTCTTGCTCGCATGATACCGCCACAAAGTGACGGCTATACGTGCGGTTTGTAGGCTTCCGGGTAAAGTGACAACGGTTTGCGAGTTTCAGTTGACCCGTAGCAGGGGACGAGGGAAAGAAGGCAACTCTACGTAACCTCTGCGAATGTTTACTGGCGTGGGTTGCTCCTTTGCCCGCTCATACTGAAAAAAAAATAAAAGTAGCAGAGGCAGCCGTTTCGCTCTCAATACTAGAGCACTACGTCGCGTTTCGTTCGGTAAGTGCGCCACGCGTTTGAGACCCCTCTCAAAAAGAGAAACGCCTCTGGTTGTGAAGAATTTTCTGGGTGTTAATAGAGACTAATGATACTTTAACTGCTCATTTTCCCCTAAATGCTATAAAACATATCATGCAGATGTGTTTCCCGTCGTCCCTACTCTCCAGCAAAGTGCACTCTTCTCTCTTTCTCCTGTCAACGGGCCACCTGACAATATTGTACGAAACGAATGCACACCTGAGACATCAAGGCTAGCCATCATTTTACGGCGGTGTCATGTGAGTGAGCTACTTCCCCGGTCGTGCCAACCTAATTGTCTACCTCTAAATAGCCTCTTCAATACCTCTTAATAAATCATAGTTTACCCCCTCCCCCCCACCTACGCCTACAAAATATAATTATATTTCTTTTAGCAAGTTTCTCTAAACATCTATGCTTATTATAACACAAAGTCCCCAAAAGCTGTGTGTCTGTATGTAAATGATTTTCCCCTATAGAGTGGTGACGAGGAAGGTTTAATTGTAATTTGTTAAGGTACCATAACCGTGTTGTTCCCGTGTTGAACCTTTCTGGCCGCTAGTGGAAAATAAAAACAACTGCAGAACAGCTCTCGATCTAACAATACTAATAGGTAATCGTTCTTCATGCAAGAGATAGGGGGCAAACGAGCAGTTGAATACTGACTATCGCTCCCCATAGACATTTGTAAGAATGGGCGCCTTGGGTTGCTGGTCTTTAACGAATAGGTCTGCTCCTTTCTTGAAGACCTCGAAGTCGTATTGGATCGGAACTGCCGAGGGACGCAGCTGTTTCCACAGTACAGTTGTGCGCGGTAGGAAGTGGCGTTTGAGCCACACTGTTGAGGATTTACGGAAAACAAGGTGATGGGAGTGAACTTACAATTCTGTCGCGATGTCCGAAAATGGAATTATGAAACTGTTAACAATGATTTATCCGCCCAGCAGCCTACTCGCCGTAGACTTCACAAACTGCGCTTATTATTGAAACGCCAAAAGATCAAAGCGAATTAATTCAAAGTAAACACCGTCTCGAGAGAAAAAGATTAAAGTAATTTAAAAGAAATTTGAATTGAATATATTTTGTATAATTTATGAATCATTAAAAGAAAGGGAAATATGAACGTTTGAGATATTTTTTAAGTCTGGGAGCGCCACTAACTAGTAATCCTATAAATTGTTAAATAAATGTGCGATTTATTTTATATATGATTTATATACATGAGGACCGGCTGGCTCCGTTGGCGACGTGGCGTGTTCGAATCCCGCTCTGGTCATGGATGTTATATATATATATATATATATATATATATATATATATATATATATATACGTATATATAATATAACGTCATAGTTATAACGGGTTAGGCAGAGAGCACGGAACTCCACTCCACTTTAATAACTGTCTTCATACAAACGCGCCGGTTGCGAAGGCTCTGAACACCAGCTGCGGACTGTACCCGACCAATCTGTTCGTGATATTTCAGTCTGGGTCTTCCCCGGTGCCCACGTCCTGCCGCACTGGCATTGTATGTCTGTTTCGTTGACCTAACATCCATCGTTCTCTCTACATGTCCGACCCTCTGAGCATGCCCTGTTTCATTTTAACACCGATACTTTCATTCATTCCTGATCTCTCGCACTCACTTCTTTGTTACGAACGCGGTTGGCAAGGGTTACGCCACATATTTTTCGCAACGACCTCATCTCGACCGCGTCAATTCTACTTTCATACCTTTTCTGACATGGCCAACTCTCATTTCCATACAGTAACATTGGGACTAGCACGTAATTATGTAGGGCAAGCCGGGCACCCCGACTCAAAACCGTGCTTTTAAGCAATTTCCCTAACGTGCCATTCGTGTATTTCTATAATAAAAACCTGAAGGTTTTTATTAATTATTTGTTATTTCAATATATAAAATGCAGTGGTAGGCAGGTGCAGTGGGTACGTAGTTCAGAACAACACTAGTCGTTTCCTAGTCACACCGCTGCTACTCCTGTGTCGCCAGGATCGACAGCGGTCACCACTCGTGACCCTTCGATATGATCGCAGGGAGCCTAAAGGAAAAGCTAAAATTGTGTCACAATTACCAATTTATTCAGAAGAATGGACGAGGTTATACAAGTAGGCCTCGCCCCGCGTGTTCTTTCGTGTGTCATTATAACACAATTTGATCCCAAACTCCCACGGACACCCATCATCGAAACACAAACCGTACGTTCTTGAGAAACAATGACATGTTATGAACTTTCACAATTTAACTTGCGATGTGAAGTGGCGGCTATGTTTATTAATGATATTTAAGTCGGATTGTAAAAGGATATATGATTATTGAAGAATATTATTTCTCAATCCTAAACATGTTTAGGATTGGGAAATAATATTAATTTGTGAAAATTTTAATAATAAGTTACGATGGAGCTGGCATAGTGTCAACGCTGAAAACTCCTCAAAAAATATTAAATTATTACGCGTTATTTAATGGTCGTTTTATAACAATACTTACGAATCGCCGTAAAACATTACGGTTAGCTATTTTTCAAAGACAGGGCCGTTTTGTTTTGTGGCCGGCCAACGATTAGCCACATTTATTCAACAAATCTAGCTTTATTTCAGTAGCGCTAGCCTTATTGAATATAGTATAACTCCGAACTCTACCTGGCGCGATTTCGCTCAACCGTATTCAATCCGCCTAATCATTGCTCCGACATAAAATAAAACAGCTCTATTTCCAAAAATAGCTAGCTGTAATGAAGTACGATTAGGTCGATTGTGACAAACATACTTAGTGATGCTTCTTTGACATAACAAGAGAAAATCATCGGTACAATTTACTAATGACCTAATGACTACCTCATTCTTGTAAATCCGGCTGGGGCACGGAACATATTAAATACACACGCTCTAAGAGTCTCCTGATGCGGTCAGTTAAAACTAACGAATCGATTGTGTGTTCGTCTCTCCGCGAAAAAAAAGAAAAGTAAAAGGCTGATAAGCTCGCGGACAAGTCGGGAGATATGTCCGGCTGACTTGGTTTCGTATCAGTTCTTTTGGACTGTTCTGTGCTGATGGGAGTGTCCAGAGCTCTTCGTCAGTTACTATATGACACCCCGGGTGACCAGCCCAGATGAGATTGTGTTCGATAAGGGGACAGTCTAGCTCCTGTCCCGCGGATGGGAAGACTGCATTCCGCTAGAGATTTAACATTAGCTAAGATAACTGTTATTATCTTGGCCCCCCTCTCTAGCAAGGGGGCTGCTCCCGCGCGGCTGGAAGCTCGTCGACTGCTATAGAAATGAGTTATTAACAGACGCTTATTAATTGTATTTCTGTTCCCCGCTCGGAATGCGCCGCAAACATACTTCGGAGCGGTAAGACGCCTGTACACGTTGCTAATTAGTAAGATCAACTTCTTCTAACATTATTTGGTACAAAATAAAGGGTTTTTATTATTTATTATTACATAGTATGACTGCTCTTATATATGCAACTATCACCGCCCCGCAGTTTCACTCGTAGCATGATAAAAATCCTTGTATGTACATCACCTATTTCTGAATACCGTATACAACTACTATCTACATGAATACCGTATACAACTGCTATCTACATGAATACCGTATACAACTGATATCTACATCAATACCGTATACAACTTATATCTACATGAATACCGTATACAACTGCTATCTACATGAATACCGTATACAACTTATATCTACATCAATACCGTATACAACTTATATCTACATGAATACCGTATACAACTTATATCTACATGAATACCGTATACAACTTATATCTACATGAATACCGTATACAACTGCTATCTACATTCGTTTTAGTGAAGAGTTTGATTATCAGTTTATATTACAGGTCGGACTTGAAAAGCTCCTACAGTTTCAGATGGCCCCTTCGTCGATGCAGGCTGTAGGCGATATACCGTCTACCACAGGTTGTACGAGAGAAACCGCGCCACCCAGATGCAATGTAAAATGTAACAAGACTAACCGTGGAAGTGACACAAATCTTTTTTCTTTTTCAAGCAAATAAAACGGAACGGAAGAGAATAAAATACATTTAAGTGACCCCACACTGTACACACACGTTCCAGTATGTGTACGCTGATTATATATTTTGAAAGATATTATTTATATATCACATAATGTACGCCATTGTATAACACACACTTACAAGAAGTATACGCATCTGTTGATGTCTTCAGTTCACGCGAATGTTACTCCTTACAATAAAACTTCTTTTACGGATTTTATCGCGGTTTATAAATAATTAATATTTAACCAGCCCAATGTTTCAGAAGCTTTACATCAACCATGGTCTCGGGTGGACTGAGGTGACACACATCGGGACATTTTTGTCATCTTAGTCAGCCCGTGAGCATGGTCGTTGTGAAGCTTCTGAAACGTCGGGCTAGTTAAATAATTAAATAAACCGCGATAAAATCCGAAATAGTTTTTATTGTAATAATAGTATCTACTTAGTGTGTGCGAGTTATTTCTATGCGATAAATTCTTTATTTAATGAAGACGGTTGATTAAAATGAGAATTCAATAATTATTATCATGTTCAGGTCGTATGCAGTCATAAATTTTGACCATACGCGATTCGTTACGGGTCTGCAAACTATTTTTCTATTCAAATCTTATGAAAATCGGTTCAGGCACTTAACCGTGTAAGCGTAACAGACCGACAGACTTGCGCAGGAATAATATTAGTGTTTACAGTACAGAGCTCGCAAGCACAGCCAAACCACGACCGGATGGCTCAGTTGGTAGCGCGACGGCTAACGGGTCGCGGGGTCGAACCCGCTTCGGTCATGAATGTTTATTACGTTATGTTTTATCTATGGGTTATATATGTTTCTATAATAGAAATCTTAGAAATATAAAATTATAACAATATTAAATATATTTCCGTTGCCTAGCACCGGTGACACAAGTCCTTGTGGTACTTAGCAGTAGGCGGGGCTAACGTGGTGTGATAAGTCCACAGATATTATCATTATTATACACTTCAACATTTCGAACAAACCTTCTGCAGAAACTTGTTAAGGTCATATTAAAATGCTTAAGATTATACGATTTACAGATTTGTATGAAGTGTGGCCGAGACGTAGATTACAATTTGCAATAGCCTACGAATAATTTACTTTCTCGAGAAATGTTTAAGTGTATAATTTGTTTAGCGAACAGTCCAGCGAGATAGTGACGGGTGAAGCCGGGGCGTGTCGCTAGGTCATAAATTGTGGCGCACGTATATAGATTTGTTATTTTTGTAAACATTTACATATGAATCATGTGGCGGTCCATATCCGTCGCTGTAACAATTCTATGTCGAACCTATATATAAACGGCACGCTTGTCTACTTGAGTAAATAGTATACGTTCTTTGAATGCGAGTAGAATAAATATGTATTTAGTTAAGATTCGCGGGATTTAATCAAAGTTTTATGTAATAAATATATAGCTATCTACAATTATTTAATCCTAGTATAAAATATTATTTTACTACTTGTAGATCAAAATTAATCGACTTGGTTACATTTAACACTCATTTATGCTATACTGATTTAGTTGGAATGTTTAGTAAATTATTTAAAAAATATCTAAATATGACTTTACAATAAAACTACTTTTACGGATTTTATACGTCGGGTTACATAAATAATTTAACAAACCGCGATAAAATCCGTAACAGTAGTTTTATTGTAATGACTTATTTTATATAATTAATAACGTAAATACTATATAATTAATTTATTAGGAAACTTTGATAACAAACTTGTAAGTTTTCATAAGTAAAATAAGTAGAGTAAAGGATAATTATATGATATTGCGATAATTTTCTGACCACTAATAAAGTTTCTTTTCTCATGATCTGAAAATTATTAAATCTATTTTAATACTGTATTTCGTTATATTAATAGACTTATTTTTAGTATAATACTGAACACTATAGCTTACGTTAACACACAATCCAAAATCACAAATCCATTTCACAGAGCACTTCCCGCCAATTATTATTTTTTCAAATCGAACGCAATCCGACGAAAGCGACACGTACGCACTCCGCCGCGGCCGCACGTACACTAAGCCCAGGCGGGGGTGGTTCTGTGGGGGTGGGTCAGGTCAGAATTCGGAAGACGACGCCGGAGAGCCATGCCCTATATACGATTCCTTTGCCCAACTTTCCCGTCAAGACGTTTCAAGCGCGGCAAGTTTTGACAGATATCATTATTAAAAAATATGGCCGCGAATAATTATGGATTCTTTTTAGTAGACTTTTTCAAATGCAATAGAAGTAAATATATTGTTCACACTATTTTAGTTAAAATAAAGCTAGTTGCGTATGACATGACGATAAATTTATGTATTTTACGATCCCGAAGTTTTCAGGGTCTGTATCATATAGCTCGCTTCACTTCATCATATCTTCTGTCCGTCCTTAGTTGCTGAACTTGTAGGTTACAATTAGCTACTTATTTGGCGAAAAAAGAAGAGAAAATGGCATTACGCTTAGCGGTCAAAACGCGGGTTCTAGTGTTTAATTTTAAAACGGGACAATTAATGTTGATGAATTAAATCTAACAAATATAACCCGCAAATGCACGGTTCACAGAAGGTCTCTAAGGAGGGTGTTTTATGTGCGAACTCTGGACACTGCTTTTCTGGTTCTTAATTTTACAGAAAGTGCTCTATACGGATCATTATTTAAGAACCCCTGCTTTAGTCATCATTGGTAATCAATGATAGTCAGATTCTTGCTTTGGTTGTGCGGATGTATACATACATATATGTATGTGATTCACACCATAGTAATTCCGCTCGTTTGCTTATAAATCAATAAACCCTCACCAAATTCTTAACGCTACCAGGGAAACAGAAGAATGCAGAAATTGTCGCCGAATAACTAATATCAGAGTTGTTTTGAACAGACTTCGGTTTGATGTTTTAATATAAAGCAGTGAAATATCAATTTATGATAATAGGGGGGGGCATGGGGGTGTTCCCCTCCCCCCGGGGGTCGAAGGTTGTGTGTATGTTGAGGTCACGGATTCAAATCCGTCTCGGCATTAGCATAATATGATTACTTTTATTTTTCAGATTTCTATAATATTTCTGGTCTGGCCGCTAGCGTTTGATACGAGTACCTTTTAGCTATTACTAGCAGTGCCCCGCGGCTTTACCCGCATAAACTCGAAGAGATGGGGCCCCAATACATTGAAGCAGACTTGGGTCGGTACCAGTGAGGCTCCTGTCGCTCACAGGTTACATGTGCCAGTGGCTCCACAGGAGGGCGACGCATCGGCGTGACTATTGTGCGGATATCTATGGACGTCGGTAGTCGTCAAAAGGCTGCTGTTTCTCTCTAAACAATAAAATTTTAAAATTATAAAATCAATCCTTCCTTATGTAGCAATTTATTCAGTATAAAATGTAATTTTGTATTCGTAGGTTCTTTAAGACTATAACTAATACGACTCACGAAACTCACGACACTCACGACACTCACGACACTCACGACACTCACGACACTCACGACACTCACGACACTCACGACACTCACGACACTCACGACACTCACGACACTCAACGACACTCACGACACTCACGACACTCACGACACTCACGACACTCACGACACTCACGACACTCACGACACTCACGACACTCACGACACTCACGACACTCACTCAAATATTATATTGTTGACGAAAGACAAAATTGTATCCCCCTCATACAATTTTTAAGGGCCTTTAAGGGGCCAATAACCTCCCTTAGAAACGATTGAAATTGCTTGCAAAAATTGTGTAAAATAGTAACCGGTGTTTGAGTGTGACACCATTTCCCGCGCTCTTTTCAATTCGAAATCACGTTCGATATTGAGTAGGAATCTCCAGTCGCGTGTCGGAGATATCTCGTGTCTTACTGCTACCCTTCAGACGGAACGCATAAAGCACGACGGCATATCCACGGGGTTCACGTCAGATTACACTGCAATGTAGCAATACTGCTGACATTCATATGGCTTCACTCCCTGTGATGACAAAAAATCACCAAAAAAAGCCTTCACACTTCGGCGCACGCGCAGGCATATGTTTACACATAGCTAAAAATAACCTCATACAGACGCGCACAAAATATCCGGTATACCAATAAATGTTACCTGTACTACTGTATTCTTATACTGTAATGAATAACCGCCATGAACATAGCTAAGAACAACATCATACAAAGGTACACGAAACATCTCGTATGTCAATGACTATCGTGGACCTACTGTGTCTCTACACTGCGATGTATAACGGACACTACCACCTGTCATGTGTCAGGTGTGGAGAGAGATACGTGTGTCTCTGTCGCACACTCACCTGTTTCATAGCAGACCAGGCGCGCTGATCTCTGTTATGTACGCCGAAAGATTTGTGCAGAGGTTAATCAATGCTAGTTGTTAGAGCAGTTCTGTTGACCTCTCTCGTGTACAATGGAAGATGTTATGTAGAATTTACGCGAATGTTAAGTAACATTAAAACAGAACTACTTTTGCGTATTTTATTGCGGTTTGTTTAATTATTTAACATGCCCGACGGTCCAGACACTTTATAGCAACCATTGATAGGAGAGGGTAGTCCTTCTCCTATCAATGGTTGCTAAGGGTAGAGTAGTAATGGGCCATTCAATAATAATAATAATAATAATAATAATAATAATAATAATAATAATAATAATAATAATAATAATACTCATTATCATCATTATCGGCCCTTTTCGGTCCACTGCTGAACATAGGCTCTCAAAGAACGCCAAGATCTCGATCTCCTGCTACTCGCATCCATCCCGGACCGGCTACTGCACGGAAATCGTCTCCCCACCTGGTGAACGGTCGACCAACACTTCGTTTGCCTAAACACCGCCTCCACTCCAGAACTTCTGTGTGTATGACCGGCCCATTGCCACTTCAGCGAGCCTGTTCGTCGCGTGATATCGGATACTTTAGTGCTCTGCCTTATTACGACGTTACGAATTCTGCCGAAACATGGCCTTTTAATGTAGGACTCGAGGGGCTACTGCACGCGCTGTGTTGGGCGTTTCTCTGTTCGCCAGAATTCGTTATAATACTCAATAACATATAAATCTGCTACTTGATTTAAAGTGATGTGGAAAAACATGTAGATACTGTGCACTCTCCTCGCTAAGCCGTGCACAAGCCACACGAAACGAGACAGCATAGCAGATGGCGCATTTGAAATAATAAACACTTTCGCAGCGTCAACACAGTATCACACTTCTAATCTCTTAAACTACTTAAAGAGGCAGTTAAAATGGACCAGTCAAATTTAACCGTCCGTGTTAACAATTAACAGTTAACTAGGGACAAATTATAATTCGGTTCTGTGATACGTACAACAGGCGGAACATGGTACAGTGTGTTGTAAAGAAATTGTAGATTTTAACAGTTCACAAATATGTTAGGGTTCCGCAGGATTCACGATTCGGCCCCGACGCGCACGAGGGACGCTACCCAACCAAAAAGTACATCAAAGTTGGCAAATGTTTAATACAAGATATCGTTTGTCCCCATATACTACAAAAAGAAAAAATCACACTTCATATCCAGTTACGGATCGTAATCAGAAGTGACGAACTTACTTAGTGGGTTTGCGTGTGCAATTCGTACGTGATGGATAAAGCTTTTTTTTTCGGAGGGACCTAATACTGGTTGGCGGCGCTAGTCCAGCCTCAACAGTTCGACTGACTACGAAGACTTTTTTGTCTTCAGGTTTGGGGAGACGATAGAGGGACAGACCCCCCCTCTTTTCCCGCAGATGGGAAGAAATGAACCGGGTTGATTGTGGGCGTACCCTATGGTGATTATTTTGATGGATAAAGCACCCGCCTACTCATTTTTTATAGCATAAGGGGACAAACGAGCAATCGGAGCCTATTGATGACTGCACACGTCCATGAACATTTGCATGATGGTTATGCAGATGCGTTGCCCTCCTATCGTCCGCTCCCCCCCCCCCCC
>JAFELO010001614.1:103299-116157 GCA_017140195.1 Eumaeus atala
CCCCCCCCCCCCCAATGGGCAAATATATCTGCCGAGTCTCGGCTGCGGCGGTCATGTGTACGGAGGAGCCATGACGCAGACACCAGTGCACTCACTATTCCCTAGTTCTCTTATTCCGATGAGACACTCGGGAGACTATAAAATCGCTAATATCCTGGCTGAAAAACTAGCTCGATAGAGGCTCTACAGGTATGCCCTTAAATAATTTTCCAATCGGGCCAGCAGTTCCCATAATTACTTACCTCTTCAACCTTTTTATTATTAGTGCACAGGGTGGGGATCATGATACACCGAAAAATTGGACATCGTATGAGTAATGATGTTCCTAGTCTATGTACAAAAAATTGGACATCGTATGAGTAATGATGTTCATAGGCTATGTTCAAAAAATTGGACATCGTATGAGTAATGATGTTCCTAGTCTGTGTACAAAAAATTGGACATCGTATGAGTAATGATGTTCCTAGTCTATGTACAAAAAATTGGACATCGTATGAGTAATGATGTTCCTAGTCTATGTACAAAAAATTGGACATCGTATGAATAATGATGTTCCTAGTCTATGTACAAAAAATTGCCAAAATATATTCAGACGTTCAGTCGGCATTAGTCATCATCAGCCCTTCGAGGCGCACTGTTGTGCATCTATCGGCGCCAATATATTTTATTTTACTTTATTTTATTATTTTAATTGTAATCAAGTTTTATTTTTATTTTTGGTGCTTATCTTCTTGTGAGGTCACGTTCCTACTTGTAAATGTATCCCTTGTCTTGTTTTATGTTTTGTGCCAGAAATATTAAGATCATATCTTTTACTAAACAATACATGTTGTGTAACAGTGTATTTCTGCAGACATCCTCAATAAATGTTTCTTCCTTCTTTCTTTCTTATCGGTCCACTGCTGGATATAGGCGTCTTTCAATGGAAGCCAATGCGACCGATCTCCTGCTACTCATTTAGTTTAGTCACAAAATATTGTTTTTAATTTGAACAAATGTCAACACGATGTATAAAATGACGAAGCTCGAAGTAGCGCGGCCGCTATGGGCAGGTATAACGCCGCGTACTCCAACAAGATCGCCGGCTACGAGCGGCGCATCCGGGCGGGTTGGCGACATACTTACACGTGGTGCTATAAAATTTAATTACTTTTCTCTAACTTACTTTAGGACTAATTTGATAGTTTTTAATTAGTTGTATATTAATTAGTACTACGTGTGTTTTCAATTTTCGTGGTATCACAATCCACACTCCGTATATTTAAATTAACATTATGCACTAATGTTAGTCACCATTAATAAAAAAAAATTGTGTGTGTGTGTGTGTATGTATGTACACGCGTTAGAAGTTTTACTTCTTTGGCGCAACAAGTCAAAAACCATTTTAAAAATTAATCCCTTCGTCTTATTCTACGCTCGTAGAAAAAACACTAACAGTAGAAAGAAAGTATTTAATACATTGAAAGGTTTCATTATAACGCATTATGGTTTTTTTTTTTTTTTGAAAAATTAAAACGTAGACGTTCGTGCGCGCGCTCCTTAAACATTTACTCTCATCATTTTTCCCTAACACGCAAAAATAAATAACTTGAAATTCCAAGCCGGGACTCTCGAACTCGCGACCCCATGATTTGTAGCTGGACACGATCACCACTAGAACATCGAGGTAATGGCATTACGGTGAAACAAGCACAGGAGTAATGTACATCAACAAGTGAGTTGAAGGTTCAACTTGTGGTTAAATGTAGGTATTTAACCGCCCATCTCGTCTCACAGTTACCATTGGCTGAGAGGCTGCGCGCGCGCACGCGACTCCCTCCCACCAGCATACATCTATACGTGATATACACTTGGATCGCCTAATTAAGTTTTTTTATAGTATAGGGGAACAAACGAGTAAACGGAGCCAAACCTTTTTTTAACTACCGACGCCCATGAATATCCACAAAATTACTATGCCGATCCACATAATTACGTTGCCCTCCTTCACCCTCCCACCCAAATGGGTGTCCTAAAGCGGTTTGTGAGTACTCACAAACCGCACGAAATACGACACTGAAGATTTCACTTTACGGCAGTATTATGTGAGCGAGAGGTACCTCCCCGGTCGTGCCGGCCCAAATCCGTTGCATAAGGAGGATGTTCGTTTGGCACCTATTCTATAAAAAATATAAATATATTTTTTTTACTCAAGGCGTTACTTGTTGTAATAAAATAATATAGCGGAAAAAGAGGTGTTGCAGCCATTTGATGACTGTCGTCGGCCATAAACATCCGCAAGGTTATGCTGATAGAGCTCCACATATATGTTTATTACTGCACAAAACGCGATACAGTTGTCTCTTCACGCCGCTATGACATCATGTTAGCGTATGGAGCTTCCTTCATAAAGTAATTTACTTACGAAGCAGACCCGATGACAAACCGCACGAAACGCGACGGCGTAACCTGACGGTCGCCATGACTAGCGAGAGGTATGTACATCTTCAGTCGTGCGGGGCCAATTCGGATGCAATGCGACAGCGGCTTACCACCGACACTTCGTTCGTCCCCTTGTGGTACCAGGAGATAATAAAACAATAGAATGTGACGAACCAATCACCGGCAGACGAGAAAATCGGAACAGTTTAGCGTTTAACAAATAATTTCCTTACGCGTCGAATCTCGACGGGGGAGGAAATTGAGTAATGCGAGTGTTGTTTGTGTTGGCGCCGCAAAAATTGCGGACTTGAGCACAATTTGTGCAATAATAATAATAATAAATTTTGCTTTCTTAAAACACGAATGACACTCATTGTTAAATAACTGTTAGTTATTTTCTGTCAGGACTACTTTAAAATCACAATTCAAGAAACACTTTCTCTTAATTATATTTTAAATATTTCTTAGTTACGAATTTTTATACAGCTAGGATTTTTTTATTTTATGCAATAAACTAATTTCCAAATGTGTCACACACACATTTATCTACATTTTACACATACAGAGAGAGTAGATTTTTGAATACTTCTATTCACGTGAAGGAATGTTCTCCTGGGTCCTATAAATGTTAGGGTATGGTGGAGACTCGATGTATAGCACTTTTGATTTTTTCCTCATTTCTCGTAATGTTAAAAAATATAAAAGATATCCAAAGATTCGCTGTTTTTCGCGGTTTCTCTCACGTTAAATCTGTTCCAAGTGAAAGAGCTTTTTAAGATGGGACTTACTTTTATCTTAATGTAGATTGTATTCCATATTGGTCTAATTCACAAAATTGTACAAATCAAGTTCTTAGTGTTCGGTGTTCTCCGCGTCTTTGTTCTCCGTCCGTCAGGGAAGGGAGGGGGGTACTGAAAGGGAGGGAAATGAAAAAATCCAAGACAAAGTGGAAGGCTGGGTTTTAATTAGCGCCTGCCTCTGTGTACACAAGTGCGCAATATTTACAAGTTCGTAGTTTATCATGACTCACTACTGCAGCAGGCTGCGCTTCATTGCAGCGCAGTCGGGCCGGATCCACGGAGGAGGTAGCGTTTGTATATAAATAACTAGCCTCCCCCCGTTTTCGCCCGCGTTACCCCGGGTACTGTAGTCGTAGCGTCATGGTATATAGCATAGAGCCTTCTTCGACAAATGGACTACACAATATACAAAACACAAAATCATTTTTTTCTGTTCAGACCAGTAGTACCTGAGGTTAGCACATTCAAACAAACAAAAACCCTTCAACATTATTATATTATTATAGGCTCGTTGCCAAGTTTTCGATTTTTGTTCCATGTTCCATTGTTATGTACTTTGCATTAAGTTGCTTTTCAGTCAACCACATTTCATTATTTTACTAGCGGTTTATTTAATTATTTAACTAGCTCGACGATGAAGTATTACACGTGTCCTGATGTCACAAGTTACTAAAGGTACCCGAAGAATTATAATTTTAGTTGTCCCCATCAACGCAAACACTACTCATTATACGTTGCTGTCTTGAGGTGTTGTTTAGTTTCTCATTAGATTATGTTTATAACTGGGTCCCAAGCAGAGGGCAGAACCCAGCCATCTTCCCTATTGAAATTTGGAGGTTTTTTTTTAATTTAAATAGCCTCACGGATCATCCTTGAAAACATCGGTGTTTTCTAGTGAGAATTTCCGATTTATCGTATCTGATGTAATAGATGGGCCCAACTACTTCTAGGTCGTCGGGCAAGTTAAATAATGAACTAAAGCTCGAGAAAATCTGTAAAAATACATCCATCGTAATGCGTAACATTCGCGTAAACTCAAGACATCATATGTGATCATTACCCTATAGGTTTTGTTTATTTTGAGGTAGAACCCTAATAAGTCATGAATGCAAATGCGTATCGTAGTACATACTTGTAGCGCCGCGTAGCTGCAACGAGATAGCGTTCCGTTTATCTGTGCTACGTGGCATGTTGATGACGTGATCTTATAAAAATTTTGTCTGTCTTTCCGCCGCTAAAATTCACTTTGAAAACTGGGCATCATCTCCGACACGTGAGTCGAGTTTATAACGATGCTTCTGATGTAAGAGAGCGTTACACTCGTCTTTTTTCTTTTTTTTTGCTTTTAATCATTTAAATCATAGATGTAAATTTATAGCTACTTAATTTCTAAATATTTGACTTAATTTTCCTCGAAGCGTCCGAACGCTAATTGTTTCAACTAGGACATTGAAATGGTATATTGAATTATGTAGAATATTCCAATAATTAATGCCTCGTGGGCTCAATATTGGACATTCCTGGCGAAGCGGCCGTGCCTGGCATACACTTATAGTACATCTCTTTGAAAGTCATGCGTCCCTAGTACCTATGTGGTCTGAGTATGTGGATGCTGCATTGCAGTTGATATGGGTTCGCATGACTTTGTAAAGCATAGGCGAACAAAGGAGCAATCGGTGGCATTGTATCATCCATCATCATCGCCACCAATGATGGGATGGGATGACATCCACAGTTGGGCATAGTCATCCCCATAGAGCACCATAGAATATTAACAGCAACAAACAACGGCAACAACAAACCTTCACCCGAGTTCCCTAATGGGGGGTAGGTAGAGAGAACGGAATGCCATACATCACGATCCTTACATAGACATACAGACACGCCAGTTTAGAAGACTTGACGCCATTTTCGAAGTATCAGATCAATTTAATCATAGTATGCAAGTCCTGGACCTCCTCGGAAATCGTAGGTAACAAGGGGTAATTGAAAAGTATCCAAAACGACAAAGAAAAACTTTAATAATCTATTTAAAACAATTATATTTTCAACGTAGTTTCCTTCTACTTCGGTGAATTTTGTCCAGCGCTTCTCCAATGCCGTTACACCAGTTTTCTAAAATGTTTTCTCTAACCCCTCAAAATACTAGTCTACGGGACAAAGACTCCATCATTTGACGAAAATCTTCGGCCACCTAACCCTTTGCAGAGACTCGGGAATAAGTGGAAGTCGCACGAGGCCAGATCTCGGGAATAGGGGATAACAAAGCGAACAGCTATTCATGGAGTTAGGCAAGTGCAACCCTTGACGAGTGCACAGATACGTTGTCGTGTTAGAATAAAACTTTGTTTTTTGCTAGATGAGGCCGTTCCTTTCGGTTTTCTTAACTAGATTTTTACAGCAAGCTTGCCTAATACTTTCCATTTATTGTTCCTCCTCTTTGCCAATAAACCATTAAAATAATCCCTCAAGCATCCCAAAAAACAGTCGCCATCACTTTGCCGGCTGACGAAGCCGTTTTTGTTTCTTCCGCTCTCAGTCCATGGCTTAACTTGTTCTTTTGTTTTAGGAATATAATAATATATCCATGTTTCATCTACTGCTAGATAATGCCGCAAAAACTCATTAGTTTCAAGCTTAAACAGCTCCAAACACTCCGACGAATCGTCCAATCGACGTTACTTTTGGTTAACAGTGAGCAAACGCGATACCCATCGCGCGCAAACCTTTTTCATTCGCAAATGTTCGTGTAAAATGTTAAAAACGCGTTCAGAGGAAATGCTTACCATCTCTGCTATCTGCTGTAACTTTAAGCGCCGATCATTCAAAACGATTTTTTTAATCATTTTGATCATGTACGGATTCGTGACTTCATTTGGACGGCCAGACCTGGCGTCTCCGCAGCTCTGTCTACCACGTTTTAAATCAGCAGTATTACCTAAAACACTGTGTAGCTTGACTTCAATCTGGATTGCTGTTTTCCCTTTTAAAACGTAAAACTTTATCACCGCACTAATTTCGTTTCTTTCCATTGTTGAGAAAATTTACGGCAGAGAAGGTTCTACGTTCCCTCACACAAATTCAATCAGTCCGAATAAATTCAAATTTGGCTGTCTGTTTTCGTAAAGATTTTGTTTGCCTATCTTTTTTTTAAGATTGTCGCTTCGGTCAGTTATTAATCAGCCCTAGTACATCCTTCCACATGTGTTTAAATATAAAGTAGGGTAAATGATAAACAATAATAATACCATAGGTCATCAACGCCAATTGAAATCCGCATACATATGTTGCCCTGCTTCATTCAATCCCCGCAATAGCCTATCGGCTATTTAAGAACCTCATGACAATAGCTCCCATGTCAGTGTCACGGCGATGTGGAGAAATCGAGAGGTGCTGCCTCCGTACAGGCCCAGTTCGTGCCGAGCTGCGTTGCAGCAGAGCTGGACCACCACAACTGGGTAAGGAGGCCTCATGCGCTACCGCGGCTGCGTGACAGATAAGAGGTTTATGAGTCATAAATAAACTATATAATGTCATCTAAATAGAATTTTGGCCATCTATATAGCATTCCTTATATCGGGCATGGCCCACCACACTTACCCACAACTGCTACTCCTGAGTCTCCAGGGTCGACAGCGGCCACCATTATTACTCTTAGATATGATCGCGAGGAGCCCGAGCATCCTGACTCCGGACAGTTGTTAGAATTTGAAAAATCTCAATAACACTTTGGTCTGACCCCGGACTCAAACCCGGGATCTCACGACTGTTGTAGAAAATGCTCACCACTCCACCACGAGGCAGAATAAACTGCACACTACACCGCGGGGCATCGCCGGTGGTTCTGTGCAGGAAATGGGTAGCAAGTGATACATTGAAGGGGAGGGGGCAAAGAGGACAACGCTTGTGAATTTCAATCTCGCGGATGTCTGTGGGCGTCGGAATCTTCGTTCAAATAAGTCCTATTTGATGACTCCCGATGACCAGCTGACTCAGTTGGTAAGTTGGCGGTTAGTCCGCGTGTTACGCCAGAGATCGCGGGTTCGAAGCCCGCCTAGGTCATGGATGTTAATATATGTATTATATGTATTTCTATACTAAAAATCGTAAATATATTAAATATATTGCCCGTTGTCTAGTACCTGTAACACAAGTCCTAGGCTGACGTGGTGTGATAAGTCCACAGATGTTATGATTCCTCATTCCCCCCTAAACTATAAAAAGTACAAACAGAATAATATTTCCTCCTTTTAATATTATTTTAGAGGTCATAGGTGACGGGCATAGTGGCAGTATGTGAGTTAGTTATTCCCCGTGACATGTTTCAGCGCCGCTGCAGGGCTCTCCACGGCACTCTGTCAAGTTGTCGAACCCCTTCGCGCGGGCTAATTGCTGGTTCACTGACGGAAGAGGAATTGTGTTGTTTTAGCACGAGACTTGTTTAACCGAGTTTTAGAGCCGCCGTACATAAGCTTCCAATGTGACGTGTGCGTTTGAAGGTTATGCCATTGAAAGAAATTCATTTGTTTATTTGAACGCACTAATCTCTGGAACTATTGAGCGAATTGGAAAAATATTTTAGTATTGAATAGTCCATTTGTCGAGGCCGGCTATGGGTTATATACCACGACACTACGACTAATATGGCCGGAGTTACGCGGGAGAAACCGCGGAATTATACGAGTATTACATAGAACTCTTCCGTTGCTGACTGCCTGCTCGGCTGATCGACAGACGACACGCATCTGAAACTACTGCACCCAGAAACTAGAAATAAGGTAATTCTCGCTTACATCATGAAAAGCTTTCATGAAATCTCTTTCATAATTTAAGAGAGAAAGGATTTTTTTCTATACTCAAGCCCGAAGGGGGTAAATTAGGGATGTGAATTTTTTAAAATATAATTTTACCAAGTTACGTGGGTAAAACTGATAGTGTAAAATAAGAGCCAAGTTGTTGACTCCAATGACAAAAGAAGTGAAATCTAAATGGGTGCCAAATTCAGGTTTTAGTGACAGTGGAAATGTGATTTTTCACTCTATTCCATTATTTTACTAACAGTTTTTTTAGTTTGACTTATTATCAATCGATTTACACAAAACCCTGGTTTTTTTTCAAATTTTCCCTATAATTCACATAAGAAGAGAAAATTTTGAAAAAAAAATGAGTAACAGAGAAGAAATGCCCACATTCTCTATTCAGAATTTTCTTTTAGTATAGGGGATAAGCCTTTTGGTGTCTACCGACGCTCATAGACATGCACATGGCCCAATGGGGGGGATGGAGAGGAGCGCAACGCATCGGCATAATAATACTGATGTTTATGGGCCTCGGTTGTACTTGACAGGCTCCGATTGCTCGTTTGCCCTCCTATACTATTACAAACATAATTGTAATCAAAATGTGCTGCCCTGCTTCTTTCCCTCTCTCCAATGGGCCAACGGCTACTAACGGACCGCACGAATCGCAATAGCATAGGTGTCACTACTGTGGTATCAGTATCAGATCAGTGGTATCAGGTGAGAAGAGATACCTCCCCGTCCGTGCCGGCTTATTTCAGCTGCAATGCAACACAGCCCTACCTCTTATCATGCATGGCAATAATCAGTAATCTCTTTGTAACAGTACACTGCATGAATAATATCGATTCATTTTGTGTGTATGTACGTAATTATCTTAACAACTGGGCGTGTAGCGACAGTCCGCTCGCAACTACTTTATAATGACTGAGGACGCGAGGTACTGCGATACTAGCTGGAGCTGTCACGTGGGGTTTTCTACGTCATCGAACTTCCTGGGCGTGGTCTGGAGGTTGGGCTGATAGTGCCGGAAACCACAGCGAGTGCCATCAGTTGCCGCATAGTGAGAAAACATGCCGGCCAGCGAGTCGCCTAAGGACGGCACCGTCAGGAGCTGCCCCGCACACAAACATCAGGACAGTACAATGATGTGAGGTTCACATCCATGCCCCCTGCCCCCTGAAAGCGTCTCCTACTCATTAGTCCCCTACTTTTTAAGGAGACCGTAAAAGATGATTTAATCAGTCTACGTTAAGGCAAATAACATAGTGTTTTATGAATACAAAAAACTTGGGAGTGTTATGAAGTATAACAAATCTGCATAATTTTTGGTTGCGCAGATGTATAATGGTCATCTGTAGTCGCTACTTCTGCTTCACACTTCTTAGTTAGTAAAAAAGTTTTTTTGTATTTTGTAAATCTTTATTTACTAGTACCAGGACTGCATATGTATACAACAAGTGACTGAATTCAATAATTTTTTAGTATTATGTTCTTATGCTTATGCGCGCTCACCTCAAGACACGAATTTTAATATATAGACGAATAAACATTGGGATTTTTGCTGCATTGCAGCATAGTAAGTAAAGTCGACAAAGGTTTACAAGTATTTCTTTTTTTTATTTGCATTGAACTTGACCGTATTTTCACATTTATGTATCAAATAAGATAAATTTCTACCCATACCACTGATCTACCATGCACTGACAGTGACCAGTTACTTTTATATTATACTAGGTGTTTCCCACTGTTTTACCCGCAAAATTTACCCCAATGCAACCATTTTCGGGATGTTATTTTTAAATAAATCAACATTTTAATGTACTTATTCTGTGCTAAATTCTAAATTCTGTCCGTAGTAGCGTAAACAAACGCACATAAAAACTTTCGCATTTTTTTTCTTTTTTTTTCGGAGGGACCTTGGCTTTCGGCGCTTGGCCAACCCTAACAGTTCCACTGATTACGGAAGACTTTCTTCTTCTTCTGGTTAACTTTCGCATTTACCAGTAAATGAAGTAATATAAGAAGCTACGTTCAATGGTTGGGTTACTGCAACTGTCGGCGAGGTAAGATCACGTCTCAGCGGCATTGGTTAAGCTTTAACCGCGCAGTTAACTGGCGTCCATATATAACGAATAGTTCATCGTCAGTACATACTGCAATTGCTGTAGTTGTGACTCCGTGTGTGTCTCACGCACCTGAGCTCGGTCTCGTAGAGGCGTATAACTGGTCTAGACGACATTTACACTGGTGTATGTCACAATCTTGAATATTATAAAAATTACTTCAAATCCTGTAAAAAAATCTCGCGGCACAGATTTTAAGGGTGAAACCTGGGCCTAGTATATTATAAATTTAGGCGGCTTTCATCTGTCAATACTTGATAGATGTATGAGCAATACTTTTTCCCGGTAAAAAGGTAAATGTGCCAACAGGAGCCAAGTTCAATATTAATAATATTGAGCTTAGTTCGTTTATAGTATAAAGAGGAAAACGGCCCAACGGAAGGTTTTTGGTAACTGCTGACGCCAATGAATGTCGTATGCAATACGACTAGTCAATTGAATGTATATTCAGGTTGTTTATTTGTCTTCATAATAAAATTCATGCCTTGAGGTGAGCGCGCATAAATAAACATACATGAATTAGAAACACGACAGAGTATTCAGACACCTCTTGTATATATATTCAGCCCTGGTACTTGTGAAGTCAGATTTTATTGATTTAATTTTTTTTACAAATCCTGAACAACGAGACGAACAACTTAAGGAAGCGAAGCCCAGAAACACCGACACAATCGGAAGCTATGCTGATGTTATCATGCACCACCCAATGGGCCATCTTTTCTGCCGCCCTGGGGTATCTCCCACTACGCCGACTTGATTCTGTAATGCAGCAAACTTGAAATAAATAGTGATATTTTTTTTTTTTTTATTTTTTAGTAGAGCCTTACGTCATAAAAAGATATAAGGCAGTGTGATTAAATAGGATAATAGGTATGAAGTAGTGCCATGCTGTGTTGGGGTAGCGCCACCGGTGAGACGCCTCTCCTAAAGTGATAGAGATTCAGCGTAGGAGGGCGACGCATCTGCATAGATAGTCACAAAGCGGGTCCAATTTCTCGTTTGTCCTCCTCCAGTCGGAGATCATTGAAGCTCGTCCACATCTCTGTGTCTCTTGAGCACTTCAGAAACACCTTAGAAATAAGTCCTGTCGCGTTTTAGAATAGCCACACACAGGTTTTTATATTATTTAACTGAATATCCGCCCCGGCCTTGCCCGTAAATCTGGAAAGCAGAGGTCGGACTTTTATGAGATAGGGGACAAACGAGCAGGTGCTAGTGACTACCGCCACCCATAGACATATGTAAAAGACTAGTCGTCGTGCAGACGCGTTGCCGGTCTTTAAGGAATAGGTATGCTCTTTTCTTCTAAGTCGTATCGGATCAGAAATGCCGAGGAAGGCAGCCGGTTTCACAGTACGGTTGTGCGCGGTAGGAAGTGGCGTTTAAACCGCACTCTTGTGAATTTACGGATGTCGAGTTGAAGGGCGTGGAACTTAGAGTTAATCAATTGGAACCAATTATACACTTTTACCTTCTTTCTCGGGATCGATCTAACCACTGGTAAGGAAACCGTACTAAGCTCCGTTCAGAAGAAAATCACAAACGGACAGACTTTGGGGACCCTGTGCTGTTTCCTCGTGTCACTGTCTCGCATACATGAGGTCACTTTATATATTATTGTGCGACAAACGACACCGCCATCTTCCTGACTACGGACAGCTATAAGAAGTAAAAAAATAACACTTTGGTCCGACTCAGGACCACACTTCTGTGGTCAACAAGCTTAGCACTGGGCCACGAGGCAGACTAATGCGTCATGTATTCAAGTGTACACCCTTGATTATACACATACAAGTGTACTGGGTATTGCTCACAACATATAGCACATATATACTAGTCTATCTATCTGCCTATGCTCGTGTAAGCAGCGTACAGCTCATTTGGCCACTCTTCGGTCTGCGCTAAGTCTCAATGGGCAAAGGTAAGCATGCTCTGTTGGCTTTCAGACCAGTCCGGTATTAGGCAAGTGCAGGGGGCGCGTATACTGACACCGCGAGATACTTCGAGTGTTGGCATTAAACAACCACTTAAATAATTTTTATGCAATGTTTTAGTATTTGTTATTATAGTGGTATTATAGATACATTATCTTTCAAAACTTGAGCTGTCTATCTGCCGCGGTTCATGAGATGCGACCTGGAGACAGACAGACGGACGGTTTTCTAACTCGCTTTCAATTTCCTTTTATTAATTCCCAACAGACCCTTCTTCACTGAGATATATTATTTTTTATCATATGTAAGCTATTTTTCCAGGATGACTCTAATGGCTTATGATATCTTGGTATTACGAAATTAGGCCGGCTTTACCGTTCACGTACAACAGACGTGCGGTCAAGCTACGCTGTCAGTTTTAGTGTGCGTTCTCGCTTATCTTCCTCAAAGCGCCTCTTCCTTCACGCGAGGTCGACTCCGTATAAAATACGGATCCAGCAAAAGACAGAGACGGCACGACTGACTGTCTCATGCAGTTTGATACATATATCGTCTGGGCCTCAGGTTCGAGTCTCGGGCCGGCGTGTGAAGAGACTCTATTGGGAATTTTCGACTTCTAACAACATTTTGGAGGCGGGAATTAGGCGTGATTGTAACACCAACAGTAGAACAAGGGATTGTGGAGTCCATCCGTGAGTGTGCACTATCATGTGTTATGTCTTTTTCTTGTTGTCACGGGGAGACGCACTTGCGCGCTTTCACCGGCACGGGGGGGGGG
>JAFELO010001614.1:116165-133048 GCA_017140195.1 Eumaeus atala
AGTGTGTGGGGCTCGCGGCACATGATAACAAAACAGCAGATGGAGGAGCCGCTCTTTAATCCCCTCTTCTTATAATAGGGTTGAAAAGAGCGCCTCCATCTCCTGCTCTTTAGTCACCCCTCTTCTTGTAAGAGTGCTACAAAGAACATCCTCCTCGTCACAATTGGCCTCCCTCAAGCTGTCTCGGTTCACTCCAGACTACTGAGCCCCCCCGCCATGACAAGGCTATAGGAGGGGAGGACAGTATGTCCAGCGCTGTTCATTATATGCCAGGTGATGGCTATGTTGCCGAGGTTTGTGCGGGCACCTATTGGGAGGGCGAGGAGAGTTTCATCGACACAACTGGTTCAGAAGAATGGAACTGCTCGTTCGAATTCCTAACTCCTGAACTACCTAAAACCTCATTTACTAACAGCCATTTCTTTTAATAGCATCCTTATGCCCCTCGGGCAAACGAGAAATCACAGCCTTTTGATGACCACCGATGCCCATGGACATTAGTACGATTACTACTCAGATGCGTTGGCCTCCTATCATCTCCCACCCCCAATGGGCCACCGGCTACTCACACACCGCAATACACCCCACAGCGCGGCGCTTATTTCACGGCGGTATTATGTGAGCGAGAGGTACCTTCCCGGTCGTGCCGGCCCAATTCTATTGAATAAGGGGATATAGTGTCTTGCACAATGCATGGCACAACCTCCTAAAGCAATATACATTCTCTGCTCAGCCATTTTGATACAACCAGGATACTACATGATGTATGAGAGGAGTAGTGAAGGTTTAATAAATTTTTCACATTACATCGTTGTGGGAATAACTAAATGAGTTGGGGCGTGTAGAATGGGCTATGTTTTTCATGAAAATATTTGTAAAGTACTTTGGGGTAAAAGCTGGTGAGAGCGTGAAGGGAGTGTGTGACACACGGTGACGAGGCCAACGGAAATTGCGTGGGAGAAATGAGCTAGTGCAGATAAAAGGTGTTACTATTATTAGCGTAGGGGCAAGAGAGGGAGCTGTCAGCGCACATCTTTCTTCCGTAGCCAGTGCATTAAGTAGAGTCAAGCTAGTATAAATATTTACTTCAATCGTGTGGACTAAAGCACACTACTAGTAAAATATTTAATGATTTACACACAGCGAAGCATTTATAGAGGATGAAACTTAGATTTCAATATGTCTGGATGTAGCCTCGCCCTGCCACTGGCCGCCACCGCACGCCGCATCCGTCTAGACCGCGTCGGCTGCCCCACTGCAGTGAATACACAGAGGCGTACCACGACCTCTACCGATCATTCACTTCAAACAAGACAATTATTTCGTCTAAAGTACGATTCCTAATTCAAATTCTAGCTTAATACTTATTTCAAAAATATTGTAATTCTATTCGAAATTAGAAATAATTCAAACTTGGAAATACTGGTGTAATTCTTTATTCAAACTTAGAACTACGAATTAGTGAGCAAATGGAGGAATGCTCCAATTTGATTACCTAAACATTTACAATCGAGACGGTCTGAACTTGTATGGCGCGTAGGTCTGGTCTAAGTAGTGAAGTAAAGGAAATAAAATATATAGAACAGTTTTGATCTCTTTTTCAATTCACTTCATGAATTCATCTCAATTCCAGGGTTCAAATTATTTAATCATTCCACGTCGTATACCCATAGAGTATTCATACACTTTGACATTTAAAAAATAATACGAGCGACCATTTGTCAGAAATGACATTTAATATTTAATAGGCCAAAAGGCGCCATCTTTATCAAGAATTGTCAAAATATTGTAGAACTGTAACAATAGGTGACATAATGCAGTTGATTAATGTAATATAATTTATTTTGAATGTAATCTATGTGGATTTCTTTATTCGCCGTACATGAGCACATATCAAATGGACCGTCACCCTTACAATTCAAGGTATGAAATGTTATAGACCGTTTAGAGTTATTTTACTTCTGAGGTTTTCGATAGGTTTCTATAATCTGATACATTCTGACACCCCATAAATGGTTTTACGTACAAGGTTGACTTGTGGGGTAAACTGGCGAAGCGTGAGGAGCGAGTTACGAAGACGAGGCCAACGGTAGTCTAAAGGAAGGGAATATAATTTGTTAATGAAGAAAGAGAGAGAGAGTTGCGTTTCGTATATTACTTCAGGGGCATATTACCTTTGCTTATTCACCTCACTGTCGGCACTGTCAAGTGCATTAAATATACTTAAGATAGTATTAAGTTTCTTTTCAGTCGCGTGGTTTAAAAAGCACACTAGTATTTTTGACGAGATAATAAATCAATATATAATATAGATATATAGATCAAGAACGCTAGCTGCATGCGCGAAAAAGTATGACGTATTGGTAATGTTCCGGATAGGCGGAGCCTGCGAGCGAGAGGACGCAAGAAGTCATCTCTCTCACACAATCGATGAGTTCCTACATCAATTGAATAGAACAACAAGAGCAATATTGTATATAAACTAAGCAAGAACAACCGAGAGCCGGATCAAACACGCCTGGCCGCACAAACAACAGCCGGGTATTATCCGGTGGCAACACTTTACTGAGAACCGCATAAATACAGACACGGATACTAAACTTACATACACTCGCTACGGTATACACGCACTGATGGATGAGGTGAGAAAGGGCTACCGACACCCATAAACATCTGCACATTAATCATAGCTGTTTATGCCGGCGTTGTGCTAGTCACATCTAGTCCTCTCTGCCCGTTTACGCTGCAATGAATCTCATACGTTGTCTGGATGAGGACCGGTTCGCAGATAAAAATACTAGGGTTACATGAATGAATAGAACACTCGTAGTAACACTTCATTAAATGCTGAATTTAATAACTAATGTCCCACATTTGTGCCGAACCCGCAAACCTAGAGGAGATAGGGCCTACCAACGGCTGTCGAAGATAATAATTACGATCGATAACTACTGAGAAAGAACTCGAAACAAGATGGCAGATTTTATGCGGCTCCCTTGAATTACAAAAGTAATTACCAAATGACTCAGACTGCTCATGTGCTTATCTTTACTGTGAAAAAGGTATAGCTTTAAAGGAGTACCTCCTCTAAAGCTATACCTTTAAAGCTCATATAACACTGATGGAGATACTGTCTTATTTAGTATAGAGTCTGGTAGCCCATATGAGGGGAAAGTGGAAGGTGGGCAACTCTTCTGCATCCCCTATCCTGTAATTTTTATTGGTTTCGGTACCAGAAGGCTATGAGTGCCCTTAATAAAAATGTATCCTCACATTGGTACTGGTGCTATTCACGCGCCGTCATTTCGCCATTACTGAAAATGATTTCTAATAATTCTGACTTCGTGCATAATACATACCGCTTGTTATATCTGTGTTTAGATTAATACAAAAATATTTAATTTCAGTTTTAAAACTGGTATATTTTTATTGCAGAAGTAAAAGTAAAACGGAAATCATAAACCTATTCTTTTGCGTCTTATACGAAAGTCGAAAGAGATTTACATCGAAAGATAATCGAAACGAATACCAGTAGTAGTAGCCTTACAGATGTCGATAATACGAATGGGTTAGAAATACCCCGGGACGTTATCTTATCACCGGGTCAACTGAAGGGTTGGGGGTCCGCACCCCTGGGGGTTGGGCGTCTATATGACCCCCATATTTTTACGCTGCGCCTGTATCGCCTCGCTTTTTCCGTGTCAAGCGAAGTCTGTTTTATTCATAAAGATTAAACGAGTTGTTTATTGAGATGTGCTGCGAATTTGTAAGCGGTGCTGCATCCTGTTGGGCCAGGGGATCTCTTGTTCATATAACCGAAATGAAAATGTAATCCTAGCCGAACTTGTCTATAGCGGTAATTTCTGTTGAGAGGCATCTGAACTGGTCAAGTACACTCACTATGTCTTTTTTACTTTGTATTCTATTGAAATGTCATCGAGCCCACAATTTTGCCGGTCCAAAAATCGCGCCGTAGTCCCTGGCCTGACGGACCTAAGCGGAATCCTGCTACAGGCCATGCTCTGGAGATTAGGATTTGGTAGTTTAGCGAAGAAGGTGAAATACTTACTTGATAGAAATGTATGTTTAAAATGACAGAATTTCAGTTTCAGAGTTTTGCAAAACCAAACTTTACCGGAGGTATTCTTAAGAAGAGTAGAATTTGGTAAAACATAGTTAATACTAAACAGTCTATCAACGATTCTGCATTTTATCTCTTTTATCGGTAGACAGGTCTTTCTAAATGACATGGAGCTTTAAATTTTTTTGATTATGCTAATACTTTGTGAGTGTTAGCTTCTTAAGTGGTGAAATTGCAAGAAATTTAAAATTTAATTCAATAAAAACTTCAACAGATAGTTGGTTCGATCAAAATCGATTTGGTAGTTTTAGAGATATAACGAATTTGTTAACAGTGTAACGATTAATTATATAAAATAAAAAAAAAAATATGTCATAAACGAGCCTCGCTCGCTCTTGACCGGTTTACTCTACCACGCGCGTTTAAGTGGATTCTTAATTAAGTAATTTCTGATACTATTCTAATTCATAGAAACCCAACACTAAAATTAGACAACATAATCCCAAATCACCAGGCAGATAATCTCACATAAACCCGTGTCCCCACAACCGCGCCTTGTGGCACTCCGGCGAGTGAACACTTGCTGGTCTTCCTATCGAGTTACTAATGGCAGTTGCCTTGTTTAATAGGATTTGTATATTGATCGATAAATCCGGCATCGAACAGTTCGAACATGATTTTAATAACGTGTAACTCCTGTGTCCCTGGTACTTGTTCTTTATCTCATAGTCGTTGCAAAGACGCAAAAGTGCAAAACCTGTCTCAAAAAATTGGATATTATTACAAATTTTACTGAAATTTGTCCGCTAAACTGCTCATAACCTTTTTAAATTTCAACACATTTATTTATCACATCGTATTTAGTCACAGATCACAAACCTAATTGCAAGTTATAATTAATGTGCATGCAAAAACTACATCGGAAAGTGCCCTATAAGGGATTTTTATTATATTACAGCTAAGAAAAACAAAAAAGTTTGCTGTTACAGTCGGGACAAGCACACTAGGATCTCTGCAAAATCTTCTTAATAAACAATGGGATGGCTGTATCTTTCGGTTGCGCTATAGTATACTGCTAGAATTTACGACAGATCCGGCCACGCGTACCAGAGAACAGAATACGGAAGTCCAAAATGATAAGCGTTCCGGATCTTCGTTTCCAAGTACCCTATAAAAAGTATTCTAACGCTTACTTTCTCATCAAAGTCCATAAATATAACATCCGCCTCCTAATGTCGGGGCGCAACTCAATATCGCAGCTGATTATTAATACTCTTGGAAACTGGATATTTTTCCATCGCAATCTATTAATAATTAACAAATTAATTATCTTAAAAGCAATTCGTCCGTCTTAATTGAAGTTGTCGAAGAGAGGTATTCTGGAGGATGTTTTATTTCTTTTCAGAATTATACTTATTTTGCCAAGTTGGGAAAATATTATTTGTGTGAATGTAGAGGAAGCAGGACAAATAAATAGAACTGGAGTGATGATAAATTGTTTTTGTTGAAACTATGTATTTCCTGCGTCCCTAGTATAATATGTCGTCTCACGGGAGTATTGAGGAAGCGAAACTGTGTCCTGTTGCTGTTGAAACGTTCCTCTATATCTTCCTAACAAGCATCATTCTTTATGGTTTTGTTTATAAACTGGCTATTCAAGACAAAAATATGTTTTCAATTTGAGCCAGTACTGCCTGAGATCATGTTCAAAACAAATTCTCCACTCTTCTATTATTAGTATAGATTTCGCCACCCCCTATTTAACCCCCTTAGTCGTTGAATTTATAAAATTCCTTTCCTAGTTAACACTTACGTTATGAGAGGAACCCCAGTACCAAATCTCAAGTTTCTGTGTGCAGTAGATTATAACAGTAGATTTATATATAATTATTATAGCCTGTCAAGCAGTAACTCAGTAGCGGTAGAATTTTGTAAACTAAACAGATGAGACGTTATGAGATTTATTTTATTTACAGGATACCTAAAGTATTTGGAAATATTCGTTAAATACGGACTTCTATCTCATTCTACAAGTAAATCTTGAGATAGGCGAAAAAATCTGTTAAAACAAAGACACAAAATACGAGTTACAGAATAACACATCGTTTTCATTTAAATTTTAATAAAAGTTTCAAAAGTACCGGAGAACAGTCTGAGGGACGTTGTTAATATTATCATTAATTGATCACTTCCATTCCCACATCCGTCCTTCGGTCGTCATCATGATAGCGCGATCACGGTACCTCTGGGCGGAGCGCTCGGCCCTACTTGATGCTTCGCCACTTTAGGATGCTTAAAAATCGGCCTCGTGTGAATTGCGCGCTATTAATATGTCAGTGATTTTAGTAATTGGGCAATTGTTTTTGTTTCACATCCATACACTTCCTGCGTCCCTGGTACAATATGTAGTCTCAAAGAAAGGTCACTGTTGTTGTAGAAACAAACGTTCCTCGTCGCGTCCCTTATACAATATGTATTCCCCAAGAGAGTATTGGGGAAGCAAAACTAAGGGAATGTGGCCTGTTGCTGTTGAAACGTTCCTCTATGTCCTGCGTCTCTGGTACAATATGTAGTTTCAAGAGAGTATTGGGGAAGCAGAACTAGGAGAAGGTGGGTGCGGTGGCCTGTGGTTGTTGAAACGTTCAGGATTGTTTCTTGCGTCCCTGGTACAATATTATGACAATTTCAATTAAGAACAAACTTAAACTATAGTTTACGTGCGAATTGCGCGATATTTTTCAGTGATGTAAAGCAATTGAGCAATTGTATCATTGTAAGTATTTGTAAAATATTATGTTTTTTAAAATAAAAGACTCAGACTGATCAGTGACTCATACTGCCAAGTAATGGGCTTTTCAGTAAGTTTTTAAAAGAATGTTTTTAGCACGTTTTGTTTCTATTGGTAATCCATTCCATAGCGTTGTAGCTCAAACTGTAAAGGACATTTTATATTACTTGCTGAGATGCTCAGGAATTTATTGTTGTAGGCTTTGCGTGGAGCGAGGTTCTTTGCAGCCCACCGTGCGAAAGTTAAATTTTACTTTGAGATATGTCCCGTACATTTGGGATTGTACATAATACAGTATAACGTTGCGAGTATACGTGCATTGCGGCGAAGGCGCATAGGAAGCCACTTGACAGTTGCGCGTAATTCTGAGATGTGGTCATTTCTCAAACCAAATATAAATCTGATCGATAGATTTTGGAGGCGCTCAAGTTTATTGAACTGTTCCTCCGTAAGGTTAGTGTAGCAAATATCAGCGTAGTCGAGAATGGAAAGAAACAACGATTCAGCGAATATATTTTTTGATCGAATAGGAAGCATATATTGAAGGCGTCTTATGGAATACCACGTCACATAAATCTTCCTACTTGTTGTAATATATAACATAATCATCTTCAGTTGATTAGACCAAGTTAGATTCTCGTCCAAGTGTACTACAAGATTTTTTACGATTTTAATATATGGAATAGTTGTGTCATTAACGCTAACAGAAGGTAAACTCGCCCAATCAGTCCACGAGGTTAAGCCTGATCCTAAAATTATAATCGCCTGTGTTTTTAAGGGATTGAGATATGTCTCATGACGATCGCTCCACGAAGATTTGACACAGAGATCATCATTTACCATGTTTATTGTATGGGACAGTTCCTCAAGTGATGTCTTTCCATAGACTTGGAGGTCGTCTGCGTATAGAAGAGAGGTTACGGATTTTGTGATGTTGTTTATAAAGTGGGTAAATAGAAGAGGGGACATCACCACCCTGATTGAACTCTAGCAGAGACACCTGACCATCCCGAGTATATCTCATCAATCTGCGCTCTCTGCTTGCGGCCATGTAAATAATTATGGAAACAGTGAATTGTCGTCGGGAATACTTAACAGGAAGGAATACTTAGAAACTTACTTAAAAAAAGCGTTGCTAAAATCAAGTAGGATCAATACTGTTAGTGGTATAGCCTGTCGAATGTCCTCAATAACTTCAGTGAGGGCGGTAAGTCGTACTATGACCAAGTCGGAAGCCAGATTGAAAGGAGATCAGAAGATTATTTTTAGAAATGTATAATGTGAGTTGTTCGTGCGCTAATCATTGTGCAACTTTAAAAAGTAACGGCAAAATAGAAATAGGACGATAGTCGGTTAGCGATAAAGGTTTAGATGTTTTTGGTAAGGGTAAAAAATTGTATCGAAACGATGATGAAACAAAGTACTGGTTTAATGAATCCCTATCAGCTGTGCATGTATCAGAGTAATCTGAATTCTCTCCTATGCCTAAGGTTTTCAGAAACCGCCAAATTCTTGCCGTGTCACCACTCAAAATTGAAGTGTGAATGTGAAGGCGCTGAGCGTCTCTACACATGGCATTACTACGGTTTCTAATCTGTATGTACCCACGGTGTTCCTCGTGAGTTGGACAAAAGGAATCACGTCTGTAGAAGGGTGGAAATAGATATAAACGTCATATAACAATTAAATTCTTACATATTAATGTATTACAATCATTATTATTAATTATTATTTATTTATATAGGAAATTTATAGATAGAGCTTTCCTTTATAAATTGACTATTCAACACAAAAATATGTTTTCAATTTCAGTCAGTATTGTCTGAGATCACGTCACGTCAGAATAACACATAGTTTCACCAAGTTTTTCAAAGTACATCAAATGTACCAAAGAACACTCTAAGGGACGTTGTTAACGTTGTCATTAATTGATCACTTCCATTCCAACGTCCTTCAGTCGTCATTATGATCAGCGCGATGGCGGTACCTTTGGGTGGAGCGTTTGACTCTACGAGATGCTTTGTATCTTTGGGACGCTTAAAAACCGGCCTCGCGCGCTATGTAGTCTCAAGGTGAGGCCAATGTTGTTGAAACGTTCTTCTATATCCTGCGTCCCTGGTGCGATATGTATTCTCAAAAGTTTACTGAGGAAGCAGAACTATAATATATATCAAAATATAGAATACTAGAGGTATTCTTACCATTAGGTAACAGGGACCTAATTAGAGATTATCTAAAGGAATATATACGACTTCGCGAATACAATTATTTCTTTACTTAAAAAGGACACGATTAACATGCTGGAATATACAGAAATAGTTATCTATATTGAAGACGACAAGGAACAAAGAGCTATAATTTTAAAGTATCACGAAGAAAATACATGCCATCGTGGCATCAAGGAAACGATGGCTAGAATTAGACGAGTTTACTATTGGGAAAATCTACATGATAAAATATCAGCTATAATAAATTCTTTTGAACTGTTTAAGAATATGAAGTACCATAGAAAGCCATCAATACCACTATTGCAACTTACACAGACCCTAAATGCACCCTTTCAATAAATATTTATTGTTCTATTTAGCATAGATGTCTACCACATTACTTGACATTGGTAGATGCTTTCAGTAAATTGGGTCAATCAATTAGTATTAGTAACCGTTCAATCCCTCAAGTGGTTCGAGCATTAATGAAGTATTTTTCATTTTACGGTATTCCCAAAAAGATTTCATGCGATCCGGGTACAGGATTTAATAATATGCTTATGCGGGAATTGTCAGATATGTGCAAAATTCAATTACATATTACCACATCTAATAACCCGAACGCGAACGAAATTATAGAAAGTTTCCAGTCCACTCTCCTAGAAATTTATAGAGCAGTGAAATACGAACAAAAATTGACGGATGCTGCGTCTGTTATGACGTACTCCATAATGGCGTACAATAATACCATTCACATTCTTCGTCGTCGGTATGACCAAATACTACTTCAAAGTGGAGAGGACTCTAAACATTTTCAACGTCAACTTCGAAATTTAATTATATGCAAAAATTGCTTAAAGATCACGCTAAAAGAACCAAAAATATACAAATATATTTCAAATAAAGTAATAGAGGACAAGGAAAGAAATAAGAAAGGCGGTGATGGTGGTTTTAAGATTAACGAGGATATTATTTTTGCTGAAGCCGTTAATACGCGTCAAAGAAAAGATAAGCCTTCATACCGAAAGGCCCAAGTGACCGGCCCTTTAAAACGCAGTATTTGCCCATTAAAGTAGGTAATAGAAAGTGTAAATTCTCCATTAAAAATATAAGACGCCGTCCACAGGTGGTGCGTGATAATCCTGCTAGTGGTGAAGGACAGCCAGGCTCTTCAACTCCAAAAAATTGCAGGTAGCCCTGGGTTATAGCACGTATGAGAGGGCTTCTCCTATAAAGAGGAAAATAAATGGGTCACTCTTAAGATAAAGATCTAGAACTTAATATAAATAGCTATAAGGATTTTATTAAAGTAATTAATATAAGTAAACCATAATGAATTTATTAATATAAAAGCCCAAGTCGATTATATTAAAGATTCTACAATAGAAAAATTCAAGAAGATCATTCCTTCTCAACGATTTCTACGAAGATCATTAAATCCCCTTGGATATTTACTCCACTTATGTATTAAGTATGTTCACTACATTTATTAATAGCTTTCGTACGATTTATATAACACTAAGCGAAATAGAAACTGCTCTTGCACTTAGCATAGTGTCTGTACTACACCATGTATTATCAACTCTACAGAATTATTTAACATTCTCTCTTATATACAAAATTATAATAATCTAGTTTATCCTATATCTGTAAGTAATCTCTTTTAAATAGAAAGAACATTATCAGTAAAAGCATACATGAAAGAAAACCAGATTACGTTTATTATAAGGGTCCAGTTATCGATAACAATACTCACGATTCTTATATAATTAATTCCTTATCTGGCTTCGATCACCAAAAAAATAAAACTTATACTATCATTCCTGAATATCCCTTCCTTATGGTGAAAAGTTCAATGTACTTAGCTGTAGCGTCTCTGTGCCAAACAATATCCGTCGGCGACAAGTATTTGTGCACCGACAGAGAAATCGTACCGTACCTGATACGTACGTGCATGGAACACCTGACGGACTACCAGACAGATACCTCACTCTGCACCCCTCGAGTTGTTCATAGTTCCCTTTTTTACATTTACATCATGGAAAGAACCCTTGTACCATATCTCGAGTTTCTAGGTACAGAAGTTTCGCAAACCAAGCAGTCATTCATTAGCGGTAGAATTTTGTATATTAAATCGATGAGACGTTATAAGATTTATTTTAATTATAGGCTACCTTAAATATTTGGAATTATTCGTTGTAATTGAGCTCCTATTTCACTCTACAAGTAAATCTTGAGACAGGTGATAAAATCCGTTAAAATATAGCCTTTAAATATGTTGATATACGTAAGAAATTTGTTACAGAATAAAACGCCGCTTTCACCAATTTTTTCAAAGTACATGAAAGGTGCCTAAGAACACTTGGAGACCCGTCATTCATGTCATGATCAGCGCGATGACCAGCTTCGGGCTGGGCATTCGGCCCTACGAGATGCTTTGTAACTTTAGGACTCCTAAAAACAGGCCTCGAACGAGTTGCGCGCTTTTTTTTTAAGCGATTGAGCAATTGACAGATTTTTTGTATACCTAACCTAACCTTTCTCGATACCCCAACCTCCTGCAGGTACTAGTTAGAACCTGGTAGGGGTTGTAGGGGCCGTACGATCATGTGGTAAATATTTACATGACCGACAGGCAGGTGAAATTTTCCCATATATATTTTTATTACCGCTACGACAACAAATACTAAAAATAGAATGAAATAAGAATTTTGAGCTCCCATAACAATCGTGTATTTGCAGCTATTTATAGATGACTTGCTGTGCGCCGCAGTTTCACCCCAGTATAATTTGTAAGAAATCACTCATAGTATCCTGAAACCATTCGCGAGATCAGTTTTGTTTTTATTTCAGCAGGTAGTTTCGTGTCAGTTGTATGACAACACCGACCTCCCCGACTGAACCGATCTCACAAACTTTAAACTGCTACATTTTGAGCTGTAAAACACACTTTGTAACGTCAAATTGGATATTTCAGTCGTCAGCCATCAGCCGTCAGCCGTCAGCCGTCAGCCGTCCCCAGGCAGCACTTATCTCGCCTACCTCTCAGTGAACTTCCACATCTTTCAAAAGTCCATTGAGGTCTCGGCGTCAGGGTGCTGAGTGACGTTTTCTGAAGTGTCTTTTAAAGTCTTTGGCATAGCGATTTGAAAATCGATGAAACGAAAATGACAGATACACTTTTCTAGATTTATATAATTACCCGAATGTGGAGGGGGAGGGGGTGTAGTGTTGTTATAGCGTATGTTGCAGACTGACGAGTCGTTTTCATCACACATGCAGGGTATATTCTCATCCATGTTATGTGACAAAATAAGTAATCATTTTTACCAAAAATATTCTAAAAGTTACTGAATCATCATCATCATTCATCATTATCAGGCCTTATCGGTCCACCGCTGGTCATAAGCCTCTTTCAAGGAATACCAACAAGGCCGATCTCCTGCTACTTGCGTCCATCCCGGACCAGCTACCTTCCCCTCAATCCAAGCCCAAGGTGACGTAGAAGTCGTCAAAGGTTCGTAAGAGTTTCTTGACATCTAAGAGGTTTCAGCGAGTTGGTTGTTTGGTGTCCCCTCTGTTTGAAATAGGAGCACCGGACGCCGCTCGCGCCGAGTGATGGCGGTACCGTCAATCGGATCGGCGACAGGCAGCAGTGGCGCCGGTGCGAAACCCAATCTGTGATTGCCAATCCGCCTACTCAGCGTGGCAATTACGAGCATCTTCTATGGACGAAAAAAAATACTGAATGCGTCGAAATAATATTACGTATGATGCTTGGGCCACGGCTAATAGGGCAGACGGCTCGACTGTGGCTGGTACCACTCACTACAGGGAGGCTACGGTGACTAGAACATGCGATTATTGTCCTTTTACATTTTCTCCGAAGTTGTATTGCAAACGTACATATCATTGAGTATGCCAAGTGCAAGGCTGTACGTCCACAAATAGCGGAGCAAGTGTCTCACACGCCTGTATGACATGTGTTTGTGTGTGCCTTGCGGCCTGAAATTGACACATTTTGACCTCCACCTTACTTGAAAATATTTTTTTCTTAGTATAGAATGTCCAAAGAGCAATCGGAGCCTATTTATGGCTATCGACGCCCATGAAAATCCACATAATTACTGTGCCTATCCGTTTCCCTCCTACTCGTCTCCTCCAAGGGGCCACCGGCTACACACAAACCGAGGGCTCGAAACTCGACACTGAAGATGTCACTTTACGCCAGCATCATTCTCGCGAGAGTTACCTCCGTGGTCTCGCCGGTATGATGGTCGCGAGCGGTACCTCCGCGATCGCGCCGGCCCTATTCTGCTGTGATGCCACCACCTCCTACGACAAATGTAAGAAGCGAAGACATGCTGCCTTGCAGCTGAATTGACCAGGCCTCACAGTTCAGGTTTATCTCGCGGGAGCCTATGGGCCATCGGAAACCAACTGCAAGTAATGTGACGCAATCATTCATACTAATTTGGACAAGAGCACGCATTACAATTATGCGGATGTCGGTGACGTTAGCGAAACCGCTCCGGCCTCTCCTTTGACCCCTTAAACAAGAAAGAAGTAGCTGGTCGTGCCCGCTGCAGGCGCAGCGCAGACCTTGCAGCTTCTAGCTCACTCACACGTCCAGAGCTTCTCGACTGCCATCGAGTTGGTGATGATTCTCTCTCACAACAGGCACACAAAAGTAGCATTAGCTTTAATTTCAGTAATTGAGTAGGATCGGGACGCGACGATAAGGGCGAAGGACATGGCATGAGCGGTAGGGGGAGCCATGGCTAAAGCCAGACTAAAAGATTTTTAAAAAATTTTATAGTATAGGGGGATAAACGAGCAGTCGGAGCATCTCAACGACTACTGACGCCCATAAACATCAGCATAATTATGCCAATGCCTTGTCCTCCTTTTCACCTGCTCGTTTGCCCCCTATGTTATAAAAATAGGTTTTAGCAATTAGTTGGCGTGACATTGTAAGCACACGCTCCCTTTGCCTATCATTTTTACTCTTTAAGACGAAAATCGCCTGTACCCACATTACATCCCTTATAAAGTGTCTTTACTAGGGCTCGGCCGGTTTACTTCTTTCATACATTGTCACTACACACACAGACGCACCCTCAGCCAGGGTTTCCCAAACTTTTCAGTTCTTTTTATAGAATAAGAGAAACGAGCTAGCCTATTGCTGCCGAGTGCCGCCCATAGACATCCGCATAATTGTTAACCGGATTTGTTACTAGTTTGTTTTCTTGCTTCCCTCCATAGCATAACGCTACGAATATTGCGCACTATAGACAGAAAGGCTTTAGTTGGCTGCAAAGGAATATAATAGTTACCGATGCCCATCAACATCCGTACAAAACAAACACTTCAAAGCACTCATACCAGGGAGACATAATTATCGTGGAGTCAACAGTTGGCTGCGATGATAATAGGCTTGTGGGTGCATGTATATGTTGCCGAGCCCTTTTTAGCGTCTGTGTTGTTGTGAAGCCGAGAGCGAATATATTTCTATTCTATTCTATTGTATTGAGTAGGCAACAGTAATTACATTACACCTTGAAGTTGCGCGTTATTATATTTTAACAATTTGAGTTTCTGTATTTACGAACATTTTTCATCATATTAAAATCTAAACAACTTGGTCTTAAACGATTGGTATTGCTCCTTGAAGTATATATTTTATAACTAGCTCCACCACGTGGTTACACCCGTGCTACTCCGGTCCTACTAGTATCAGCGTCATGGTGTACAGCCCTCCTCGATAGATTAACTATACAACAAACATATTTTTTCAATTTATCCAAACCAACATTGATCATTATACACATCATTATTTACATGAAAAGATAACATTCAGATACTATTTCAAAAATTATTTCATTATTACTAAAGTGTTCGTGGTAATAATATATAAATTATATTTATATAACGATTTCCATCTACAGACAGCCCAAGTAGGATTTCTTGCAGCATTTCCTACAACACGGGTATCGCTTCCTTCCTCTAGCCTTTCCTTTCATATAATTAACATCAATATTACTGTAACCACCAATATAGCTACCGTTACTTTTACGAGTGTCCGTGTAGTTAGTGCTGTCGGCTGTGTACCGGTAGTCATCTTTGTCCGAATCTTTAATCTTCTTCTTCGCGTACCCATACGGTGGACACTTCTCGTATAGAAGTTTATCGTTGTACTTCTGTTTCCTCTTCTTTTTGTCTGCTTCTTCCTCCACATTCTTTATATCCTGGATCCAGTCTTTTATCTTTTTCTCCATGTTCTCTCTCTCGTGCATCAGCTGTATATATCTCTCGTCTGAAACGTCCTTGTGTTTTGAAGTATTTTTGATGAATGTAAACAGGTTGCTTCGCCTTATATTGCCGTGGTTTGCGTCGGAAAGGTTCAGCCGCTCCATTTGTTCTCTCACTCTTTTCAACATCTCAACGTTCTGTGGATGTGAATCGTTCGCTCTGAGCGTAGCGATGCTCTCGGCAACTTCCTTGTTTATTTGTTTGACTAAATCATTTCTTTTGCCCTCTAATTTCCTTAATTCCTCCATTTCTTCGTCTTTTATTTTATTCTGTATTATATGGACATATTTATGACTATCTTTAAAATTTCCTCCAACTTCTTTGGTGCCTTTACTAACTCTTATGTCTTCCCTATCTCCTGGTATGCCTGCATTTTCACCAATTCCTATACTTTTATCTTTTGTAATCACGTTATTTACTTCTTTATAAAGATCCGTTTTAACAATTGTTTCATCTGCATGAACTAAAAATAAAGCGTGAAATATAACAAGTACAACGGCTTTCAACATTTCATGCGTTCGCCGGAGAGAATTTCACTATAAAAGCATTTTATCACTTGCATATTGAAATTGTTTAGTTTTGTTTATGATGCTGGGGGTTTATTGCAATATTTTGAACGTATTTTATAGTTCATCGTAAAATTTTGTTGGTCCAGATTATTTACAAGGAGTGTGTACCGAGTATAAAGCAGACAACCGAGAACTGTGTATAAAGGAGAGATGTAATCTATGGAAAGAGACGGCCGGCTGGCGCGGATGTGAAATAGCCCGTTTAGCCTTGCTTGTCGCGCCAGAGATCGCGGGTTCGAATCCCGTCTAGGTCATGTCATTATATATATTATTTGTAAAACTTATAAAAATATTAAATATATTTTCCGTTGCCTAATATCCGTAACACAAGTCCTTACGGTCACTTCGCTATGGTGGGACCGAAGGTCGTGAAGGTGGCGACTGCGCTGGGCAGACTCCTCCCGAAACTCGGAGGACCCAGCGCCGCCTGCTGGCAGCTGTACTCCGGTGTCTGTCGGAGTATGGCGACGTACGGTGCCCCGGTTTGAGCGGACCGTCTCACTGCGAGGAATAAGGCCCATCTGCGCTCTGCGCAGAGGGTCGTCGCAGTGAGGTCGATCCGGGGGTACCGTACGGTATCGTGGACTGCAGCGACAGCCCTAGCCGGCGATCCCCCGTGGGAACTCGTGCGGAGGTTCTTGCCGAGAGCTGCTCCTATGTCTCGGATAGGAGGGCTCTCGGCCTGAACCCCACGCATGACGAGATCCTACGGATTCGCCGGCTAGGGCATGTGGCGTTAATGCAGAGGTGGGGGGAGGACCTGGCGCGGCAGCGGTACGGTAGGGAGTTAACGGCTGCCTTGCGCCCGGTCCTCGAGCGGTAGATGCGCCGTAGGCGCAATCCCCTCACCTTCCGTCTAACGCAGGTGCTCACCGGGCATGGTTGCTTCGGTGAGTATCTGTGCAAGACGGCCCGCAGGGAGCCGA
>JAFELO010001614.1:156218-172100 GCA_017140195.1 Eumaeus atala
GGCCTATCACCAAAAGACATCCATCAAGATATGGTGAGCACTTTGGGGGAGTCTGCTCCATCGTATTCCAGTGTCAAGAAGTGGGCAGCTGAGTTTAAGCGCGGCCGTGAAAGCATTAAAGATGATCCTAAGAGTGGAAGGCCTATACTACATCCACCACGAAAGAAAACATCGATAAAATTTGTGATCTCGTACTGGGTGACCGACGTTTGACCATTGGTAAGATAGCTGAGAGAGAGAGAGAGAGAGAGAGAGACGGAAGAGTTGGGGTGCCATAAGGTTTCTGCTCGCAGGGTCCCGAGATTGCTTTCAGCTGAACAAAAACGAGTTCGATACACAATTTGTCGAGACTGTTTGAAACATTTTTGAGAATGATCCTGAGTGCTTTTTGTCTAGATTTGTTACCATGGATGAAAGCTGGATTCACCACCATACTCCTAAATCAAAGCAACAATGCAAACAGTGGAAAAGATCAGACTCTCCTACACCGAAAAAGTCAAAGATTGTTTTGTCGACTAACAAAGTCATGGCTTCTGTTTTTTGGGATGCGAAGGGCATTTTTTTGTAGATTATTTACCGAAAGGTCAAACTATAAATTCAAGTTATTATTGTAACCTTTTACGAAGACTCCGGGAAGCAATAAAAGAAAAAGTTTTGTTTTTTCGCGGTTAACAACACGGTTCAAACAATGTGTGTAATCCATGATTGTGGCTACGAATTGCTGCCCCACCCACCTTATTCGCCGGATTTAGCCCCATCGGGTTATCATTTATTTCCAAATTTAAAAAAACATTTGGGTGGCTCGAAATTTTCGACCAAAGATGAGGTGATAGTCGCAGTAAATGATTATTTCGCTGACCTTCCGGAATCTTTTTTTTTTTTTTTTGAGGGGATAAACAAGTTGCAGGTCAGGCGGAAGAAGTGTATTGAACTATGTCGACAAATAAAAATAAATTTAGATCCACTTTTCTTTCATTTTCTTTGTCGGGCTTAGAACTTTTAGATCCAACCATTGTATATATATATATATATATGTGTGTGTGTGTGTGTGTGTGTCGTAGACGTATCGTACAAATCGCCGTATTACACTACGGCTAGCCATTTTCAAAAACAGGGCCGTTGTTTTGTGGCGGGCTTTCGATTACTCGGATTATTTTCGCGAGACGTTAGTCAATATGGCGGCTGGCGTTTAGCCTCACTGAGTCCCTCACTGAGTCACTTGATTTTAAAGTTTAAAAAAAATTATTCCCATAAAGATACAAATATCACTTCATGAGAATAAGAAAACTATAACTAAGTACATAACTATAAACACTTTAACAGAGGCCTAAATGAACAGCTCTGGAAATTACAAGTGAAAAGAAAACAACTAACAATTCAACATTACACTATTACAATAATAATTGGATTTTGAAAAACTATTACAATAGTAATGAAGGCTGGGAGTCAAAACCGGTGATAGTTGTTACTGTTGACGTTCAAAAAGTATTTTTTATATAATTCTATTTCGAATAAAAAAAAACTTTTTAATTACATTTCATTAAATTGACCGTCTTTCAAATGTCGTTGTTATATTGTAACAATTTACATTTAAAGATAAAAGATTTTAGCCAGTGAAAGTGATCGATACAAATATGAAATTAGGCCAAGTGTTTTGAGTGCAAATAAAAGGATAACTAAACCACGCGGATAATAATACGAATGTCTATGGGTGTCGGTAGTATAATGACCCCAATTGCTCGTTGGTACCCTAATATAAAAGAACTATAGTTAAAGAAGTTTTAGATATAAATATATTTAATTTCGATCTATAAATGTTGTCCCGTCTCCTGTCCCGCCACTTGCACCGCTGACGATCCCGTCTCCTGTCCCGTCTCCTGTCCTGTCCCCTGTCCCGCCACTTGCACCGCTGACGACTCCATCTCCTGTCCCGTCTCCTGTCCTGTCCCCTGTCCGGCCACTTGCACCGCTGACGATTCCGCCTCCTGTCCTGTCCCCTGTACCGCCACTCGCACCGATGACGATCCCGTCTCCTGTCCCGTCTCCTTTCCTGTCCCCTGTCCCGCCACTTGCACCGCTGACAGCCCCGTCTCCTGTCCTGTCCCCTGTCCCACCACCTGCACCGTTAAAGACCCCATCGCCTGTTCCATAGCCAGACTCGTCACCTGTCTCTCAGATACCGTCTCTTCTCCTGTTCTCTGCCCTGTCCATTTCATCGTCTGCTCCTCCTGTCCCGATTTCGTCCCCTGCGCTATTTCTGGCCCCGTCGCTGGCCCCTCCTTTTCTCCAGTGTCCTGCCCTGCCCCCTGGCTCTCCTGCCCTAACCTCTGGACGGGCAGCTGCTCATTGTACACGTGGGGCTCGTACAGAGCGTCGCCGGTGGCTTGCGCGTATTCCGCCATCTTCTTTTTCAGCAGCGCGTAGAACAGGCTCACGCGCGGGTGCAGCGGCAGCTTGAAGGACTTGATCCGTTTGAGAACGTTCGCCGCCTGCCAAGTGCACTGGACTGTATCAAATGTGTACTGGCTTGTGTTGACGGGCGCATGATATGATCGCAGGGAGTCCGAGGGAAAAGCTGAAAACTCACTTGGATCCCACAACAGCCACAATGGACACAATGGACAGCCAGATGAGGCCCAGCTGTCATATAAATCTTAATGCAAAATTATGACTAATTAGCAGCATTTAATTTGTTATCATTTAAGACTAAGTGTATACAGACTACTTATAAAGTTTTAGTAGCAGTTAGCGCCGAGGAGACCTGGTCTCTGGCCGTCATTTGCCAGTTCGTCCGTGAAGTATCTATAAGTGAAGTATACATAGCTATTTTAGCAAGAAGCAGTGCTTTGCTGGGGGATACCTCTCCCTCACTCGTGCAGCTTGTAACTAGGGCCATCTGGGGACAGGGTGAGGGGGGTCTCCGAGCCGCTCCGACTGCTATTTAGTCCCCGCATTTTATAAACGTATAACACTTACATATTTCTGTAGTTGCGGATCTTTGTTGATTTTGTTGAAGTCCTCAGACAAGTTGAGGATGTGCACGCCCTCCTGCAACAGAGTGACGTCCTTCTGTACTGTGCGCTCCTGGTACCGGTACTAATATCAGTACTGGTATTGCTACTGATACTGGTCCCGGCATGTAAGTATAGCGATGTCCGTTATTGTGCAGAAGTATGAAATATGGTATCGGAGGGGCGAGTGCGGGAAACGGGGGCGCGTATCAAGCGGGAGCTGTGGATGGCTCTCCAGTCATACATGTGCTTAGAAAGCTCCTCCGCTTATTACTCGTTACGGGACGGGGTAATACGGGACCTAGTACTGTAATGAATATGTGATTGTGCTGTACTGGCACTGGCGTTGTACTGCAGCGTGCCATTTAATGTAGCAGTAGAAAATGATTTATTCCTCGATTATGCTGTTTTATTCCGATTGTAATATTTTTAACTAAATATTTTGTTATGGCTTGAGGAGGTTTTGATCAATTATATAACTACACAATTGCTTACAAAATAAATAAATTATGTGTCTCAACCATCGGTTTACTTATTGTTTCTTAAGCATCCTGGATTGTACATAAACATACATTTTGGCATAAGTCTATAAAGCATAAGTCTACTTGGGGCATGATTTTAAGACGTTCTTGCAAAGCAGAATCTATATAAACAGGTGCACAATAGAAACATATTTTTTTGCAAAGTCAACCTTCATTATCATCATCAGCCTGACCATGTCCACTGCTGGACATAGGCCTCCCCACAGAGCGCCGCAGGTCATGGTCACAAGCCACTTGCATCCAGCGGCTCCCCGCCAGTTTAACCAAGTAGTCACTCCGTCTTCTGGAGCGAGGCCGCCTCTCAAGAAGCTCCCCTTCCCCAAGCTGAACGATGTGAAGTTGTTTTTTACAAACTGCATAACTTGACATGTGAACATTTTTTATACGGATGTTTTGAGACTTGAATATCTTCTTAATTTTGTAAATCAATGGTCATAATTTAAGTACACACAAAGAACTACGACTAAAGTCCTAAAGAAATCGTACAATTTAATCTAGTTTTGTCCATAACTCGCTCAATTACCTGCTTTTGTTGTGGATTGTGTATCTAGTTGTAGGTCTGTCTAGGTTAATTGGCTTGAGGGACTTATCATACCACACTAGGCTAGTGTTATGCTAAGTACCGTAAGGGCTTGTGTTACAGGTACTAGGCAAAGTACAATATGTTTCATTACTGTGCTTATGCAAATATATTTTCTATAAACTACAAAATGTATTGCTTTTATATTACATTAATTATTTTGAAGCCGGTGGCCCATTGGTGGGGAGTACGAAGTGAGGGCAACGCGTAGTAAATATGTTCATGGGTGTTCCTGTACGTGCATGTTTGGTCTCCTATACTATAAAAAGAAGAAATCGGAAGACTTAACCATATGACGTATGCGGTCATAAAATAAATGAAAACTAGAAAAAAGAAGACTATAGAAAGAGAAGAGAGAAGAAGACTAAAAAGAAAATACATAGCAACACATGTTATACATATATACATCTATGACCTGGACGGGATTCGAACCCGCGACCAGCGCTTCCGAGCCGATGCCACTATATTATCATGAATACCACAACCAAAGGCTAGGAGCAATGACATATCGCCGTTTTTCTGTTACGCATTAACGTGTTCTCTCCAGGATGTAATCACGAAAGTGGGCGCCGGCGGCTCTCGGCAGGCGCCGGCGGCTCTCGGCGGGCGCCGGCGGCTCTCGGCCGGCACTGGCGGCTCTCGGTATCTCAGCACTTACAGAGCACAGCGAAGCGCGCGCCGTACACAGCAGAACAACTGCACACAGATGCAACGTCTGTCTCATTTCACGCACCGTCTGCTGTAACGCACTTCGCGTTCAGCGTTGGTGTGATAAGAAACGTGGATTATGATAAGAGCAATTAAACGTCTAGTTGGAAACTGCGGGCTTGTCAGTAAACAGTAACTTTATTCGTCAGGGAAGTGAGTACACAAGTTGTTCGGGTTATGTCATGCAGTATTATCACAATTCGCTTGTCATCATTGGTATTATCCTCATCATCATCGTTATCAGCCCTTATCGCTTCTCAATGCCCTCCGAGACGACCGACCTCCTGCTACGCGCACCCATCCCGGACCTGCTCCTGCACGGAGATCGTCTACCCGCCTGGTGAACGGCAATTATCATATGATCTACCTTTGTAAAATTCAATCAATACTTAGTAATAAAAGTGTTAATTAATTTTCATTGGAAATATAAATAAGATTAGCTTTTGATTTTGTTATGTTTATCACTGGGATGGGTGGTGAGATGATAAACATAATAAAATGAAAAACACAGACACAAAGACAAACAAGAACTTGATAACAAGCGACACCCATAAACATCCGCATAATTTTCATGCAGATGAGTTGCCCTCTACTTCTTTATTTCGCGCTTTACTTTTGGTATTTCTATCACATCAAGACTCGTGGACGTGGATTCAACTTGTAAAGAAACAAAATCAGTGTTTACCCACATATAACCTAAACTGTATTTGACGTGACGCATTTTCCATTCAATTCTTAACAATTATATAATCAATTTCTTAACATTCAACATTTTAGCTACTCTAATGGAATAGAACCGTGATCTATTCCATTAGAGTAGCTTACAGTTTTATTTTAATGAAGCTCAAGTAGATTCAATTGGGAACGATTAATTTTCTCTCTGCGAATGCTAGTATCGCCTACAATCTCTCGGGGTGCGGACCCCAGCCCGACCCCGCAGCCCCTCGTCTTACACGGCTTAATGTTTCACTCCGGGAGCGCTCTGCGCCTCAGGCGTAGGCTCTTGAGCCGTTTGCTGTCAATCAAAGTCAAGTGGTTTACAGACATGACTAGTTTGTAGTCATGGTCTCCTGGTAATTTGTTGTAACAAACGGTTAATACCTTGTGGTTAGCGACGACGTTCGTGACTAAAATAAACTAAACTAGCTTACTGTATCTTCTCTTCTTATCTAATTACATGGGGTTAAACTTCTAACGCGACAGGAGAGAAATCAGACGCGACAGACGTTTTTGGAGGAGGAGGAAACGAGTGTGCTGCGACCACCTGACTGAAGTAAGACTAATACTGAATTAGCTAAAATTCATGCACTGCCTACGATGAAAAGCAAGAAAGAAATTGTGTGCTCTCTTGCCCCTACGGTACTTCATATATAAAACGTAACTCTCTCTCTCTCTCTCTCTCTCTTCATATCTTCATTGACTTATAGTCGATCGAATGTATTCATTCACTTATTGAAGAAAATTCATGAACGCAATTGAATAAGTCAATAAAAAGTATATACCATAGCCACAATTCTTTTAATAAAATTTACCCCGACGTAAATCTCTCGTTTTCCGTTGGCATCGTTTCCGTAACGTTGTCACCGCCTTTTCACCAGCTTACCTTCCGTTAGCATAAAGTGGTTTTACTTCAAAACCGTAGCTGCGTTGTACAATACAGGGGAAGCATTAAGGATTGGTGTTGCAATTGAAAGTGCGATAGTCCAGTGAGATAAGTGAGGGCTGCGCGTCACGAGACCAGCGCGGGGGCGGGGCGAGGCACAGGCGGCCGCGACTGAGGTCAGGTCGCAGGCAATTTAAATGCCATGACCAGACAATAGTGTCCCCCTAGCTGACTGCTCACGTGATAAAATGACAACTTTGTTTTCGCATTTTGTGCGGTTTGTGATTAGCCGGTGGCCCATCAGGGGCAGTAAAGATAGTTAACGCATTAACATGTCGGTTGTTTTGATGTCTATGGGCGTCGTTAGTCTTAGAAAGAAAAAGATAGCTCATTTCAACACCTAAATTACAAAAAAACAGTGAGGGCGCCACCGTACATGCGGCCTGCCCGTGTAAATAATACTTCACTATTATTAGGCTGTTGAAGTGTAAGCGATTGTTTTTATAGTCCATTTGTGTAAATGAGCGGCAGCACCTCGTGGTCCAGTAGCCAGGGCGTTCAGCCGCAAGGACCAAATAATGTACTAGACCATCATTACATTACAAAATGAAAACCTTTTCCCCTAGGAAAACACAGAACTGAAAACAAAACATAAAAATCAATTCTATTCTATTCGAAATAAAAGAAATGATTGTTTTCGTATATTCACGCGAATGTTCATTATCATGTCTCATAAGGGGCGCGGGCGGACCGCCGTAAAATCCATTGCATTGTCAAGGGTTTTATCACGTTTCAAGATTTACTTGTAGTTTCTGTCTCATTGTTCAATGTAAATAGATCTTGAGGAACATAGTACGACAGTAAAAGCTAAGGTGTGCTTTAGACCTACAACTTATTTTAGAGGAAACGTCTTTTCTTCTTTGAGAGGAAGAGAGAAAAATGTGTGTTCGCACTTCTCTCTCTCTCTCTCTCTCTCTCTCTCTCTCTTGGCCATACACTAATATACGAAAATATATATACGAAATATATACGAAACGTAACTCTTTATTTCTATCTTCACCAGCCCATATCTCCCTCACAACATTTTGGCCTTGGCCTCAGTTCCTTTCGCTTTCGATATGCGTTCTCGAGCTCATTCCCCGAGTCGTAAATGCTAAAGGAAGTTTTACTGCTGCAATATCATTTAAAAAGGGCACCAGCGTTTATTAACCGTTTAATAACGTTAAATGGTGACTATGATTTTCGCACGAAGCTGTTCTCAAGGCAGACAACGCTCTGCCGGAAACTCTTGTTTTATTTGTGTGGATATTTGTGAGTCCTTATGAAATGATGATACATATAATCTACAACACTCGGTCTCCACGTCTCCCCTGCCTCGCACCGCGCGCTATCAGTGGATCTGCTCGTAATGAAGTCGCTACACGCTCCCTTATCCGCGCCGCATCGACGAGGGCGCCACTGTACACGCGCTGGCGTATGATACGGAACTGCCTCGCGGTATAGGGGCAAATTTGTCGAGCCACATATTGCGAGCTCCACGGTTCCAGTCCTGGGTCAAGCTTTAACAACAAAATAATATGCCCCCGTGTATGCCTCTCCGCTCGTGTTGTTAAATTAAATGATGTTGTTTCTGAAGAAATTCTACGATAAACGTAAAACGTATAGAATCGATACTAATGAAGAAGTTGAAGAGCCTGTTTATTTTTGTGTTCAATAGTCCATTTAACAAGGAAAGCTATCAGCAATGACGCTACGACCAATAGCGCCGGAGTGACGCGGGTGAAACCCCAGGGCGACGCTAGCTTATCTACAAAATCTGTGTCATATCCACAAGCACCTGTATTTTACTAAAACGAACGTGTGAACGAAGTGAAAGATGCGCTTGCCGCACGATTTGACTCATATTTTTTCATACCACGCACTTTAAAGTCGTAAGCCTGAAATTAAATATCAGTCCCAATTTAGAATACCCATCGTAATAGGAATCGTTTAACCGACACGGTGTGACAGCTCAGGCCACTTCACGCGTCTGCAGTGGTAGTGAGTACCAGTCGTGCTTGTCCTAGAAGGCGCGGCGCACCGCGAGATAAGGAGTGATTCACACAGCAGGCTGATCATATCAGCACTATCTGATCAAACTACTAGTAGCATATGCTTGCCTGGTACTTCTTAGTAGAGTCATGGCTGCTTAGCAGCATAATCAGGCCGGCACGATCGAGGAGGTAACATTGACAATGTCGGCGTGAAATAACGGCCAGGGTGTCGACAGTTTTTTAAGTAGTTTCTCTAGATTGATAATTGTGAGCGATAATAAAACTGGTATGTAATTAACGTGCATGTCTTATCATGTAGTTGAGTTGCCAGTAACGTAACAGACGCTCTTGCTAACAAGCCCATAAGCACACGTGTGTGTGTGTGTGTGTGTGTGTGTGTGTGTGTGTGTGTGTTTTTGTGTGTGTGTGTGTTTGTGTGTGTGTGTGTAACAAGAGAAATAACTTCAAAACTAAAATATTGAGCCATGAGCCAAAGTACGTACTAGCCAGCTACCGCTCTGGGCATTATCATAATAATTCTGCTACAAACACTCTCATATACTTGTAAATATGGCCAAGAAGTAAAATTGGTCTGTAATTCTGAAAAAGTGATTTGCAACCCTTTTTGAAAAACAGAACAACGTCACTTCCAAGCCATGGTAGGTACTTCCCGCTGAGGGACAAAATTAAAAATCTTTTTGGCTATCGTAACACAGGCTCGCCTCTTACCCTAAGAAGCTCGACTGCAATTTCGTACTTCTCCAGAACCTTTCCCCCTTTGAGCCAGACTAGTCTCACTCAAGCTGGCGTTCGGGAGATCGCCTGACAAATGTCGCGTCAGCATACGGATCGTTACTCATCAGGTATCAGGATGAAGAGCGTATATAACTTGCTATAGAAAGCTTCGATCTCAGATAAGATCCCAGGCTTAGAAGAAACGGTAACCCCAGAATCAATCCGAAACTTTTTCAAATGATTTCTCCAAGCTTCTCCACAAAAAACCTTCGACTCTCTATTCTGCTCAATCGCTTCGGTAACTCGTTGTGTATTTGAGCTGCGAAGTTCTCGGCGTATTAGTTCCCGGATTCGCTTTGAAAGAAGCTTGACATCGGCAGACGTAACGTTTTTGTGTGCTCTGCGTTCCCTCATATGTGTCTCATCCGAGAGTTTAGCTTTCCGGTACGTATAATTAGTCCTACAATATCCCTCACATAGTTGAAGGATATTGTAGGACTAATTATACGTCCCGCATGCAACCGATCACGCCACTCATGGCCTTTCCGACGTGTCTAGGGCATCGAAACGGTTTTTTAATTTCAGTTGGAATTTTTCGGAACATGCCGTCGTGGTTCATCAGAAGCAAGGCCGGAGTATGGACTGTACTACTCAGACACGCTCGCGTCGAAAGCTCGCGTCGAAAGCTCGCGTCGAAAGCTCATATTCAGAGAGCCTCTGACCTATCGGTGATCACTTCTAGTTTTCGACATGTTGGTCACGGAGACATCCCTAAATATATACTTTCGGTCCGTCCTAACATAGTCAGTCTCGTTCATTGTAACATTATCGGGGCTCTGCTATGTCCGCTTCCTGTTAAAATAAGAATTTATTAAGAACAGGCCCTCTATCTCGGAGAGGAGTAATTTCGTACTCCCACTTTGGCAGTAAAGTCCCCCATAACAACATTAAAGTGGGCCTCACAGGTGTTATTTAAGACCTTTGACACATCCTCATAAGTTGCCTCCACGTCGTCATGGGAATGTGTCCAGGTTGGTGCGTATACTTGTATCACTTTGAGGCCTATACCTCTTATTGTGCTTAACACCCTACAGATTTCGACGATGATTCAACGGATGACTTATGCAGGTGACCCGGTCACGTCATCCAGGGCTTGGATTTAGGGTAAGGGTATTCTTAAGCCACAAAAAATGTTACCAGGATAAATATGTTTTCGTAGCAATAGCTCAAATTATCATATTGCATATGTAAAGACGTCATGGACGACGCAAAGTAAATGAATGGACAGAAGCCGAGCAGCCTCACTCGACTGCAGCGAGTGTCATTTGTCATTTCTTTATGAACGGCCTCCCTGGCATTAGGGGGACACTTTAGGGTTGTCAAATTCACTTCAAAATCTGAGCGAAATTTCAACAAGCCGATGTTTCTGTAACATTGTCGGCAAAAGTACGCATGTGATAATTTTGGTGTCCCTCTGTCTATTGGTTTGTCTTCGTATATATGCCAAGACCATCTCATGAACCCGTGGAAAACACGAGCTGAAATTCGTGTGCTATACAACGCAATCAAATGATACAGCTATTTATGGGCATGACATGGACACAACATATTACTGAATCAAAATAATAGGTACGAGAATCATGAAATCTTGCCGTTGACCTGCAACCATAAAATTTGTATTATACCACTTTATTAACTTCTTTGCAAACTAGCGGTCCGCCCCGACTTCACGCACATATTTCAAAAATGATTTACGAAGACATACCGTTCAGATCTTGTAAGCTTGAGATACCTCCCAATATGGCACTACCGCATTCTAAATTGCTTTGTGTGCTTAAAACTCTTTCACGAGAAGAGTGCACTCCGACTGATCATCATGGCATGTGACTGGGCCTTCTCACTTACCTGTTTAGTGAAAACAAAACTTTTATAACCAAACTCAAAAACATTAAAAGTCTATTAAATAATTTGAAACAAATTAAACCTTCCAAGGATAGTGTGAAACCTCGCAAAAGTGTGGCTCGATCTGCTGGCAACCCTGGCTTTCCCCCTTCCCTCTTTCTGCCTCCTTAAGATTTACGTGGTGCGTAAATATCCTCCGGAGGTCTCGAGTGAGGCGGCCTCCGCCCTTTCCCTGTATCCGGCTCGAGGGATGCCTAATTGAAGAAAGAAATAAAAACAAAATGTCGTCTCTCCGCGAGATTTATCCGATTCACGCGGGGGGGTCGTATTCTACTAGTGACGTATCGTTTTACTCGTTAACTCATGTTTAGGCAGGCTGTGGATGCAGCCCTGCAGCTGAACTGGGGCGGCGGGACCGGCCGGTACATCTCGCTTATTTGACACCGCCGCAGGATATCGGTGCGAGAGAAATTCCGGTAATTATAGTGTTTACGGGCGACGATAGTTACCAAGGTCTCGGACTGCTCGTTTGCAGGATTCCTGCACTCTAGAAGAATACGTCGGGTACGCTAGTCAAGTAAGGTCTTAGTAAAAGTAATAAGTAAGACGTGCCACCACGGTGAAGTGTACCTCGCCCTCACATGATACCGCCATAAAGTGTGATGTGCGAGTAGCCGGTGACCCCTTGGTGGGAAGAGGAATGGAGCATAATATTGCAGATGATCATGGGCGTCGGTAGGCGTAAAGGTGCTTTGATTACTCGTTTGCCCCCTATATTATTAAAATAAATAGAAAACTTTAGTAGGAACCTGTGAGCTGAACCCTAAGTCGAGTAAAATGTCTCTTAAAATGTAATTACAACAAGTTATTTCATAACATACATTTCACTTTAACAGACCACACAAAAGCGGCTGGCGGGCTACACGTCGCCCCGGGAGCAGCACAAAGCTTGACGAGCACATGCCACTGCTGAAACACGACCGTGTAGCCGCTCAACTGTAACTAACCTTTGAAAAGTTATGTCTTTATTTGTTTGTTAGTAAATTCACTTTTTCCACCGCTCATAAAAGGAAAAAATTATAGTTATGGTTTTCGTAGTACTGTATATTTGAAAGGGAAAACAGATCTCTCCCATCTGCGGGAGAGAGAGGGTGGGGAGCCTTGTTCGGGTTGATATAAGAAGTTGTATTCCACAGAAATCTAAGTTCCACTGTCGCCCCCTGATGTGCGGAAGTCACAGCTGGGCGCTCCGGAGCACTTTCGCTGTGCAGTCAGCTGCCTCCTTCGGCATTTCCGCGCTTGCACAACCTACCTGCGACTTTTATCCTGTAAAAAAACTATCCATCGCCCGACGAGCACTCATCGCCCGTCGAGCACTCATCGCCCGACGAGCACTCATCGCCCATCGAGCACTCATCGCCCGACGAGCACTCATCGCCCATCGAGCACTCATCGCCCATCGAGCACTCATCGCCCGACGAGCACTCATCGCCCGACGAGCACTCATCGCCCGACGAGCACTCATCGCCTGACGAGCACTCATCGCCTGACGAGCACTCATCGCCCGACGAGCACTCATCGCAACCCGGTGAAGTTGTGTTGGGCTGCTCCTCGCTTCCACAGCATAAGTTGAGTTCCGCAGTAAAACCGGTTACGGGCGATATAATTTTACGTGACACTGGTTCTCTAATTGATCTGTGAATGCACCAGCTATATATTACGTCTTGCGCAGTTGTGTAGTCGTAATTCGGCTAGGATAACTTTAATATTATTTTAGATAAATTTGAAGAAAATAGCATGGAGGAATTTCCGCGTGTTACGCCAGGAGTTGCTGGTTTGAATTCCGTCCAGGTCATGAATGTTTGTTTATATGTGTTTCGATTTTAAATTTCGATAATAAAAACATTAAATCTAAATACATTTTCTTTTTTAATAAAAAAATGTTTGGGTGAATTGTCCGTTGTCAAGCTCCTGTAACACAAGTCGTTACGTTACTTAACACAGGATTGGGCTAACAACTGGTGCGATAGGTCCACAGATCATTATGATGCATATTTAGATGAACGAAGCGGGCGGCGACTCAGCTCCACATATTGTCTATAATCGAATATGTTCAATTTGAATACACGAACATACCAGGAGCTACGAAGTTGTCAGAAGTTTGTACCGCCCGGCTCGTACTGTATGCGATATCTAACTTCTAACATCTTGTTGATTTATGTTTTCCTGGAACTTCTTATTTAAATATTATTCTAAACTTACCTTAAAAAACTAAATTTTAGGAAGAGGCTTGCCATATTTTGCACAGGAGCATGTAGTGTCTGCACCATGCATGGCAACGGACGTGGGCCGGCGCGACAGGGGAGGTACCTCTCGCTCACTCGATACCGCCGTAAAGTGACATCTACGATTTCGTTTTTCGTATGGTTTGTGATTAGCCGGTGGCACAATGGGGGGAGGCGGTCAACACATCGGAATAGTAATTATGTGGATGTTCATGGGCGTCGGTAGTCGTTAAAAAGGCTCCGATTGATCGTTTGCCCCCCCTATTCTATAAAAAAGAAATGATTAGACCAGTTTTGGTGAAAATTTTAGGCATATAAATCTTGTAATTTGGTAATTCACGAACGAAACTGGGACGGATCGCTTGTCTATACTTACACCTAGTCTTGCCGTAAATATTGCTCATACAAAAAAAAATATTTTTAGTTGCTAATAGCATTTATTACTATTACAGAGCGTTAGTTTAATTAACACAAATAACAATTAAAAATATAAAAAACCTTATTCTCCATTGGCTTTAAATTTCGAGGCTATCAATAGAAGTACGCACTCTTGCCGAGGGGAAATTCTTCACTGCCAATCGTATGAATTGTTTCAGGGACTCCAAATTGTCAAGGCGTTTAGGGCAAGCTTTACTCTCTAAAACAGACCATAAATCATGTCCAGTCTTCAGCTCTGACGAAGTCCGAGATGTTCGCTGCCAACTAAGACTGCGTGGACCGAGTTTTTTGACCCGGTGCAGAGACCTGCTGTCAGGACCACACTTGCTTATTGAACATGGTGTTATTAACACTTATGCCGATGTTTTGATACCTTTTTAACATAAATATGGCTCAGTCACTCCTTCATAGCTAACACCTCACCAAACCATCACTGAAATCGGACTATGCCCACGTTGCACTCTGTCGAATAATTGGGAAGCTTCGTTAGTTAAGGCTTTGATTTATATACGGCAATTTGTTTTTTAAAATGTTGCTCAATTGTAAAATAAAATCTCATCCGAGAACTATTTTTTTCTGTGAACTCCCTTTGCGTACCGCTTCACTAACTGTTTCGATTTTATCACCCTGTTCATATTTAATTTATCAGTTAAGAAATGACCAGTTTCTTATGGGCTGCAGGTCCGACGTCTTCTCTTAAAATACGTGACGTGATTCTAGGTCTTTATCTTCATTTCCCGAGTGTATTCTTTCGTTTTCGGACAGGATTTCTTCGAATTCTTTCACTTACTGCTTTGACCAATTTTTTCGTACGAACACGACGTCAGTGCGGCCAGATCTTTCTCTGTCACAACCAGGGGAACTTTCATTGTACCTGTTAATAGCCCGGTACACAAACATATCACCAATAACAAGTATATTAGGCTCCTTACCTACTTGTGTAATGCAATCACAGCGATTCTGTTCGCTTTTTCACCCCACTCCATTTTAATATCGCTAAATATTGTAAAGTACTGAACAATTGTATAAAAATGACACATTCCAAATTCACATGTAATTTCTTTTTATTTCAAATTGTAACAATATTTATGGCCAGTATTACTCGTCGGAGGCATGTGTGGCTCACAGACATCCCAAGTAAAAAAAAATATTTGTATGTATTACAGTTTTATTATATCTAGTACTTCCCGGCTTCGTACGAATATTTCAAGAAATATGGCAAAAATGTAAAAATTACAAAACCATGGCAACGACATCAAATTGAATTTATGACAAAGCAACGTCTGTAGGGACATCCTTGTTGAGCTGCAGAAATTGTTGTTGTCAACAATTTCTGCAGCTCAATAAGGATTTGCTTTGCTATTCTTTCATATTTTGATTACATTATTGAAATATCATAATGATCAAAACATTTTAGAATATGTTGTGCATTTTAGAATATGCCTGTGTTCAGAGCAGGTAACGTAGGATTGTGGTAGTAAGGAATTTTTCAAATCGGTACATTAGCTACGGAGCCCTGAATGGGCCCTGAATGCAAACAAACAAACAAACAAACAAACATTTTCTCTTTGTAATATTAGTATAGATATAGCACACCAGGAAATTAATAATAATAATTTTGTATAAAGGGTTTAACGAGCAGCAGACTGACGACATCCGAGGCACAATTGATACTCAGACGTGTGCCTGCCTTCCCACCTGTCCTTCAATGGTCCACGGGAAACTTAGAACATTCTGTCGTACATAAAATACAGAAGAAATTTGGACGAAATTCAGCGCAGCTCGGGGTTACAATATAAGCAGCATTAGAATACTGCTGATCTCAGAACAATTTCCTTGGCATTGCTTTACATACAAGTAGCTACTGGGAAGAGGTAGTGCCCGGCTGCATAGGAGTGCCATGCGTAGTGCATGAGACTACGTCCTCCTATGCGACAGAATTGGGGCGGCACGACCGTGGTGTCCTCGGAGGTAATGTGAGTATCACCTGAATTACACGAAACTTATCTTACAAGACAACTACTCGCCTCTGGGGGGGGGGGGGG
>JAFELO010001614.1:172111-233998 GCA_017140195.1 Eumaeus atala
GAGGAAGGCAACGCATCGGCATAGTAATTATGTGGATGTTCATTGGCGTCAGTAGTCGTAAAAAAGGCTCCGATTGCTCGTTTGCCCCACCCTCCCTATTGTATATAAAAAAACCCGTGAAGTCGCGAGGCACAGCTAGTTTGATTCATATTTATCTATGAGAAAATCCCTATCACGTTACCGTCGAGCGTCTATATTGTCACAGGAAACTTGCGCACTTTGCTTTTCAAGTAACTTGATGATAGTTTTCCCACTCACTGTACAAGGAAATAAATAATCATGCAGTTTCCTTTGTGCGCGATAAACGTGGAAACTGTCCATTATTTTACCAGGGACGCTTCCACGCGGAGTCATGTAGATGGTTTTAGGCTATTTATTTTCCAACTCCCTCGAGACTTTGTCAATTTTAGCGGGACAATGTAATTAATGTGTGAAAGAGACGGCTTGATACGCTATCTCAGGCTCCGCCCATTCGGGACAATACCTCGTAACGTTACTATGATGTTATACTTTTTCGCGCATGCAGCTAGCATTATCGATCTAGGAACTTTGCCACGTCAAAGAAAACTAGTTTTTGCATAGAAAATATTTCAATAGGTTGATTCAGGGATTATCATTAGCCTTGCAGTCTATAGATGAGCCTGGCCCGCGGCGGGCAAACTCTCCCGGGTCCCTGGTACGTGCGTTACATGTTGTAGAGGCTATCAGGCTCCCAGCTGAAAGAGGAGTACACACTAGCAGTTCGGGCCCGGCGTTGCTTGAACGAGCTTTTCTTCAAGGATATATCGAAAATCTATATATATGTACACTAATATTATAAAGAGGACACATTTGATTGTTTGTTTGCTTGCATTGGATGGGCTCCGAAACCACTGGACCGAAGAATATTTGAATAAATATTTTATCATTGGAATCCTGCATTATCAGTAATAAACATAGGCTATGATGTAACATATTCATAGGTATTAAAACTTCGATGATGTACCCAAAACGTGGAAAAATATCTAAGTAAATCCTCAATCCTCAATCAAATTTAGCTGCAGTAGGTATTCAATTCAACTTGTTGTCACGGTGAAGTGTGACGTTCAAGAGGCCGAAATTAAAATTCCATAATGCTTATAATTTTGTAAGACAATGATTTTTTGCTGTATTTCGTGAAATATCCAAGCGGAGCTGGGACGGACTGCTATTATTGATGTATTTTATAACGTCAGCAAGAATGAATGTCGCTGCTAGGACTAATCCTACCTCTACTAGCTCCTACACGCCCTTGCTCTAAGTCTTAACTTCACAATCTCTTCACTGTAATCTAAATGAATCCGGCCCTCTGCTACCCCCGCATGAATTCAACGTGTGCAATTAATGCAATATTTACTAGTTTAAAATGCACAATAGTTCATGTAGTGTGATGATGGCGGGCGGTACCTTGAAGTTTAGTTTTTGATGGTCGTTAAGGATCTGAATTGTTATTAAACGACCTTAAATCATATAAATAAATAAATAAAGTATACTCTGTGAAGTTAGGAGTTTGAGAGTTTGTGTGAATTCAGAATATATTCTTACATATCTATCCTAGAGGTAAAGGAAAGTCTGTAAAAAAGGTGTCTGTCCGTGTGTGTTCGATTTTTACAATCTTGAAGGGAAATTCATGCGGTTTTCACCAATGGATAGATCGATGCTGGCAGTTGGTTTTAATTTATAACTTGTTAAGATTGTTTCTCCGATCCGGTAACTCATGGGCGAAGACGGAATGGTTCGCTAGTTGGCTCCTAGCGATTTTAAACTTGCTGACACTCGTCTGATATCTTGTCGAGTTTCACTAACATTTCACAAATGAACACACACACCCATTAAAATTATTACAATAGTTTCATTTAATTATCAAATTTCACAAGCGCATATGACGACAGTAACCAGGTAATAGGATAACATGATTTGTAAGAGGTATTTACGCTCGGCAGTCAAACAGATCGCGCAGAGCAAACTTATATCGCTGGGGTTAAAACACAGGTTCGCAGAGCAGGTGTACCAGCACCTGATCGCCTCGGAAAATAAAGCGAAACGGAAGGAGACGAAGGTAACATTATTTTATTAAACGTCAAAGTAATTTTCTGCCAACGGTTCGACGCTAACGGGATTTAATTTACACTTATAGTTACTATTAGTTAAGAAGTATTAACTTGGGCCTGGATTACCATTGGGTGGTATTTCTCATGAACTGTCCTATTTTCTATCAGGCCTTGTGGGTGACAAGGCCTGATAGAAAATAAAAACTTTTTTTTTTTATAGTTTATGTTTTTTTATGTTTCACTAAAATTCACTCCTGTAAAATTCTATTTTCACTACTTTTGCGCTTTCTTTCGGTTTGATATGTAAATTTAATGCAACTCATGTGTGTTTTACGATTGAATGAAATTGAATGATTTTATGCCTCGCCAGATTTTAATATTTCTATGCCAATTTTTTGCGAGATAGAATAACAAAATGTGACTTACTGCTCTCTCTGCCCTGCGGCCTGCACAAACAGACCGACAATATTTATACACGTGAGGTCTAATTTACGTGCATTCGTTATTAGCATTTATAATTTATGCTAGTTCCCGTCCGCCCGTGTGTACTTGCACTAGCATCAGTCCTCGTGCGGCTTTAGATTGACAATACTCTATATACAGTCATGTGTTCCTAATAAGTATATTTATGATTCCGTGATGGCAAAAAATGGACCGACCCTAATTTTGCTGTAAATCGTTCTGTCCGTGCGTTGGTCCGTCCGCCTGTCTCCGTATCCTGTTCCTGTTACTTGGAGATTATGGGTGCGGAATGTTTAAAGTTTATAAGGTATTTAGGAAGCGCTTCGAAATTATGGTACTTCATAGCATTGTGAAAAATAAAATTATTAAGGGTAGCCAACCAGCACACACTCATAAAGCTGTGCTTATTTTTTCTGTGATCTCTCATGTTGCAGGCCTTAGTAATAATAAGCTTGATTTTTCCAGGCGATCCCGAGAAAAGTGAATTGACAGAGGGTTAGACGGACAAACAGAGAGTTCGACAGATAGACGGACAACACAGTAACCCTATAAGGTATCTGTTTATTTTTCATTTTAGTCCCGGAACCCAAATAAGTAAGAGATAATGCCATATAATATTAGTATATATTAAGACGGGCCCTTAACTTAGGACTGGTGCTATGTTGGGTGTTTCTCTATCCGACAGAATTCGTAACGTCGCAATAAGGCAGAGCACTAAAGTATCCGATATCACGCGACGAACAGGCTCGCTGAAGTGGCAATGGGCCGGTCATACACACAGAAGTTCTGGAGTGGAGGCGGTGTTTAGGCAAACGAAGTGTTGGTCGACCGTTCACCAGGTGGGGAGACGATCTCCGTGCAGTAGCCGGTCAGGGATGGATGCGAGTAGCAGGAGAGCAGTGGTCTCGGCGTTCATTGAAAAAGGCTTATGTCCATCACTGGAACGATAAGGACTGATAATGATGATGATATGTTAACAGTCACAATAATACTTTTAGGTCCCATCCACCACTGGGCCACGAGGCATTCAATAACACAAGCTCTTACATAAAACCTTCCGATGATATATCTTAACATATATCTCAAGATGTAACCACGTGTGCAGTGCGAGTGTATCCTGCGATAGGTCCCGCGACGACGAGGTAGCTTAAGTGCAGCGCGACACATTTACATGCTGCTCGCCGTGCGACAACTGCACTGTGAACTTGCGTACAACGTTATTGTTCTTTTTTTTTCGGAGGGATCTACTACTGATTGGCGGCGCTTGTCCAGCCTCAACAGTTCGACTGACTAGCGAAGACTTTTGTGTCTTCAGGTTTAGGGAGACCATAGGGGGTTCATACCCCCCCCCCCCCTTCTTCTTTTCCAGCATATCAATATAATTGTTATACAGTAGACGCATATATACACCACAAAGACACAAACATTAAAACCTATCCATCACAAGAGCCTATTACAAGTGTACTTTAAAATGAACATACGAAACACTTGTTATATTGAAAGTATAGTTTATCCTGTAATAATTTTTTTTAGCTTCGAATAAAACATGTCGTTAGTAGGGTATCTGGGTGTTTATTTCTATTATTTATGTTAAAAATTAAAAACAAAGGACATCAACATAGCATAATTAAAAATTAATTAAAACTTAAAGTCAATTATAACGTTCTACAATTCCGTTCTGGCTTCGCGCTAATATTTCACAAAATATGGAAAGGAAATCCTTGATATACATAAATACAAAAATTATAAGTTTTAATTTCAGCCCCGTAAAATTACACGAACAACATCTGCCGTGACAGCTAGTTGTCAATAATTTCTGCAGTGCAATCATTTCCATAATGATCTGTAACGTCCTAGAAAGTGTCATATAGCCTAGGTACATCAGAGATAATGTAAATACATATTCAAATCGAACCAGTAGTTTCGGAGCCTATTAGACGCAAATAAACAAACAATCAAGTGTTTCGTCTTCGTAATAACAGCAGAGATAAAACTCTTAAAGAATTGTATTACTTAAAATAGGCTCAAATTTCAAAAACAATGTTTATTGTTCATGTCAGCTTAAATAATATCATCGGTTTCTAAGCGAAATTCACTGTGCAATGTGATGTTGTGTGCACTATAAAAGTGAAACACACAATTCTCAAGTTTCTTAAGTTCACAGGTACCGCACTCCCCCGGCTCGTCCCCGGACGATGCCGATACGTGATGCAGATTTTATTTCACGAGAGCACCTCCACCTCCCCTCCTCCTAACACTAGCGTCTCACCCCCTCGGCACTCGCAGTCTCTCCCCGGATGCAGGTCGACACAATAGCTCTCGCGCCGTAACAGATCCAGACGCGCGATAGCGTGTCCAGCCAAGTTCGAAGAAAAAGGAAACTGTGCACCGTGAGAGTGCATTTATATTACCAAACCATTTCAAGCCTGCAGAGCGTGACTCTTTAGCCATTATAATACCAGTTATATTAGCTATTTTAAACTTTATATATGATAAAGTGGATTCATCTCTACCATACGAGGGAGAGTGAAGAGTTGGACTTTTTTTTCGCCCTCTCGGCCCCAAACCTAGTTTCGTCGCCCGACGAGCACTCATGGCAATCTGATGAAGCTGTGTTGGGCTGATCTTCGCTACCACAGCATAAGTTCAGGTTCCAAAAAAAATACGAGACCGTTCGTATAAACTAGCACGCGAGCTAGTAACTTAACCGTGCACTTATTGGTTCCTAACATTAATCTAGTGAGCCAGCAGCTAGGTAGATTGTATCCGTTTAATGTCTACATTTAACACACCATTTGATATCTAAAGTGCAGATTGTGTCCACGGAGGTACAGTGAATATCACCTGAATAACACGAAATTTACCTTAAACACAAAACAACTATTAAAAATGTCACTGAGCTATAATATCTGTGAACTTATCACCTCACGTTGGCATAGCCCTGTGCTAAGTACCGTAAGGACTTGTGTTACAGGCACTAGACAACGGAAATATATTTAATATTATTATAAATTTAATATATTTAAGATTTTTATTAAAGAAATACATACAATACATATATATAAACATCTACGACCTAGGTGGGATTGAAACCCGCGATCTCCGGCATAACCTGCGGTCTTACACTTACCAACTGAGCCAGCCGGTGGGCAAACTTCTTCGTCGTTCGTCTATATATATGGTATTATATTTATTATTTTTATTTATATTATATTTGATATATATAGAACTGAACGTGGCTCCTATTTTCACGTATGTTTTTGATGGGATATAATTTACAGCCACGTCGTCGCTATTGCATAATGAGGCGAGTCGCGGCTCGGCACTAGTTCAATTAGGCCAGCTATTCATGGCGAACAGATGGGTCTTCTCTTATACTCGTAGTATTCATCAGCAAAGAAATATAATATCATGAATGAAATAAAAACCAGCACTTTTACGCTTCAATGACTAGAAAAAAAAACAAATACACTAATAGAATCACTAACTTTTCCGTTTGTATGTATGTCTGTCGACACAACAAATAAGTAAACTAGAAATGTCACAGTACACCACAAGGTAACACAAGACACCAATAACACAAGACACCACAAGATAACACAAGGCACCACAAGATAGCACAAGACACTATAAGATAACACAAGACACCACAGTACACCACCAGACACCAACATAATAACACAAGACACCACAAGATAACACAAGGCAATATAAGATAACACAAGACACCACAGTATACCACAAGTCACCACAAGATAACACAAGACACCACAGTACATCACAGTACACCACAAGACACCACATGATAACACAAGACACCACAAGATAACACAAGACACTATAAGATAACACAAGACAACACAGTACACCACCAGACACCAACATAATAACACAAGACACCACAAGATAACACAAGGCACTACAAGATAACACAAGACACCACAGTATACCACAAGTCACCACAAGATAACACAAGACACCACAGTACAACACAGTACACCACAAGACACCACAATATAACATAATACACCACAGCACACCACAAGACACCACAATATAACACAATACACCACAGTACACCACAAGACACCACAGTACACCACAAGATAACACAAGACACTACAATATAACACAAGACACCACAGTACACCACAAGACACCACAAGATAACACAAGACACCACAGTACACCACGAGACACGACAAGATAACACAATACACCACAATATAACACAAGACACCACAAGATAACACAAGACACTACAAGATAACACAAGACACCACAGTACACACAAGACACAACAAGATAACATAATACACCACAGTACACCACAAGCCATCGTAATATAACACAAGACACTACAGTACACCACAAGACACCACAAGATCACTCAAGGCACCACAGTACACACAAGACACCACAAGATAACACAATAAACCACAGTACACCACAAGCCATCGTTGTATAACACAAGACACTACAGTACACCACAAGACACCAACATAATAACACAAGACACCACAAGATAACACAAGGCACTATAGGATAACACAAGACACCTCAGTATACCACAAGTCACCACAAGATAACACAAGACACCACAGTACATCACAGTACACCACAAGACACCACAATATAACACAATACACCACAGTACACCACAAGACACCACAGTACACCACAAGATAACACAAGACACCACAGTACACCACGAGACACGACAAGATAACACAAGATACCATAGTACACCACGAGACACCACAAGATAACACAAGACACCACAGTACACCACGAGACACGACAAGATAACACAAGACGCCACAGTACACCACAAGATAACACAAGACACCACAGTACACCACGAGACACGACAAGATAACACAAGATACCACAGTACACCACGAGACACCACAAGATAACACAAGACACCACGAGACACGACAAGATAACACAAGACGCCACAGTACACCACGAGACACCACAAGATAACACAATACACTACAAGATAACACAAGACACCACAGTACACACAAGACACCACAAGATAACACAATACACCACAGTACACACGAGACACCACAATATAACACAAGACACTACAAGATAACACAAGACACTACAAGATAACACAAGACACTACAAGATAACACAAGACACCACAGTACACACAAGACACCACAAGATAACACAATACACCACAGTACACACAAGACACCACAAGATAACTCAAGACACCACAAGACACCACAGTACACCACAAAACAACAACACGGAAACAATTTTCTTAATGACAACAACACAACACATCTTTACCTTAAGTCCCAAATTTTTATTTTTTATTATAAAATATGTAATGTGGTGATGAAGTTAACTATTGCCTCTGTCGTTGCAACATACCGCATAAAATGCGACAGTTAGCTTTTACTTCACGCCGGCATCATGTTACTTGAGAGATACCTCCCCGATCGTGCCGGCCCAATTTAATTGCAATACATCAACAATACTACCTATTATTGAAGACGAAACGAAGACTGATGGGACAGTGTTTCGATATCTGTTTATCTGACGTTGATGACCTCAAGTCAGAGCACTGATACAGTGCACTAACGTACTGATGCGACTGGAGCGAGGGTGGGGAGGTGAAAGACAGGACAGGAGTCTGCTGCAGTTCAGTGGCGACTCACTCGCTGTCAACTTGTTGTTGTTGCTGTGTTTTTGCACTGCTACTGAGTAAGCTGGCGAGTACGCGGCGAGAGAGTTACGGACCCGAGACCAACGGGAGTTGAGAGAGAAAGAGAATTAAGTGAGGATAGAAAGAGACAGAGTAGCACGAAAGTTGAGATGGCGATAAAAGGTAGTGAAAGATAACTCTCACGTTTCGTATATTACTGTAGGGGCAAGAGAGGGAGATGCATACATTTTATTCCTATCTTTACCTCAAGGACAGTGCATATACTAAAGTAACGAGTTAATATAAGTTATGATAGCATAGATAGCTCGAGAATGAGGCGTGTCCGCCAAGACACAAAGTAAAAAATAATACAAACAAATACCAGAAACCAAAAGAAATAAAAAATCTCCACCTTATAAAATGTAGCTTTGATATCGAACTGATTTGGATTCCAAGTCGTCAAGGCAGAACTGGAACTGAAAAGGCGGATTCATTATCTAGAAACGCAACTAATACAACGCAGATAGACTAATCCGTTACAGCCAAGAGGTAGTGCTATGCTGCATAGAAAGAGGTAGTGCCATGCATAGCGCATGACACTACATCCTCCTATGCAACGGAGTTGGGCCGCCACGACCGGGGAGGTACATCTCGCTCACTTCATACCACCGTAATCTTCAGTGTTGCGTTTCGTGCTTTGTGAGTAGTAGGTAGTGACTGTGACAAATGGAGGGAGGGGAGGGCGACAAATCGGCATAATAGTTATGTGGATGTTCATGGGCGTCAGTAGTCGTAAAATGGCTCCGATTGCTTGTTTCCCCCTATTCTATTCATTATATATCTAAAATATTATATATTATATATCTAAAAGGCAAGTCAAGCCGAAATTAAAAAGATTTTAAAACTAGAAATTACAAAGAGTTGGAGTAAATATCGGATAACATCCCACACAAGTAAATTAATTGATATAAGAAACTGTGGTTTCGAGCCTTTGCATGCAGGAAAGATCAGGTAGTCATTACTAGGCTTCGCATTATCATACGAATGTAACCCGGTGTGGGTTATATTCACCTGATTACTAAAGCGAAAAGAAAGAAATGTGGGCAGGACCTAACAGCTTTACTCTTACTTGATATACTGCCCCTTGCTCCCGAGATCAAGGAGACACATAATATCAGGGCGATCTGCGGCCTTACGGGATTCCATATAGAGCCGGCGAGCAAGCGGAGGGCACCAGGGCAATGCCACCGGTGCCAGTTGTATGGGCACTCAGCCCGAAATTGCCAAGGGCGCCCGAGGTGCGTCAAGTGCCTGGGAGACCACGGCACGGCGGACTGTCTGAGGGACAGATCCACCACCGAGCCCCCTGCGTGTGTACTATGCGGACAAGTTGGCCAACTACAGAGGATACCCGAAGGCCCCCAACTTCTACAAGAGGAGGGTACCCAAGCCCCAGGGTATCACAAAGCCGCTGCCCAGGGCTCAGAAAGCCCCACAGGCGCCCAAGCGCCAGGCACAGAAGCAGGATGTCTTCATCCCTGCCCCTCCACCCGCCTTTAACGCGTGGTCCCGGCCTTCAAAGGTCGCGGGGCCCCAAACGACACAAAAGACAATTCTACCCGCTCCCCTTCAGCCACAAGGGACCCTAAAGCACCAGGCTCATATGGGACCTGGGACACAGGCACCCGCCCCACTGATGGCACTAAAACCTCAGTACGTACCCCCTCAGGGAAGCAGGGCTAAGGATATAGTAGCCGATTTTGAATTCTTAGCGGAATTCATAAAGACAGTCGATACTGAGTAGGTGCAACTGTTTGCACATAAGGTTAAATTTGGCACCATGGCGGAGAAGATCCAAGCCCTGGTTGACCATACAGCGCTGGTCGAGCCGATCAAGCGCCTTACGAAATAAAGCGTCCTAATCGCTACAACGGGAAGGACTAAACCCAACTCATTAAGACTGGTGTCGTTTAACGCAAACGGTATCAGATCGAACATCCATTAGTTGCGGGACTTCCTCCCGGAACATAAAGTCGGCATCCTTCTAGTGCAGACAACGTTCCTAAAATCTAGAAACCCAAATCCACGTATTTGTTGTAACTATAATATTGTTCGAAACGACAGGACCCGAACCTGTTTGGGGGGGTACAGTCATCTATTACAAGAGGTCCCTCCATTGTATCCCTCTCGACCCGCCCCATCTAGAAAATCTAAAATTATCCCTATGTAAGCTATTCATGACTGGCCATCAGCCTACACCATAGTCTCTGCATATCAGTCAGGTTCAAAGCCGCTTCTAGTTAGCGACCTGGACGCTATTTTCGAAAATTTAAACGACGACCCAATAATCTTAGTTGGGGACCTCAACGCCCACCACGTGACCTGCGGCAATAGACACAACAACAGTCACGGGACTGTCCTTAAAAGATGTGTCGATGATCGTAACATCATCATCAACGCTCCGTATATCCCAACCCATTATTCCCCGAACAATAAGGGGTATATACGTTCCCCGAGTACCATAGATGTAGCATTGGTTAAAAACGTTTCACTCGCCATCAAGACGGATCAAACGTTACACGAGCTTAACTCGGACCACAGACCCATATTAATAGAAATAGGGGAAAATAGACCCAATAGAAACATAAAAATAAAGAAAAAGATCATCGACTACAAATTACTAAAAGATAATTTAGCAAATTTCCAATCGAGTGAACTCGAAAGTATCCCAGACGAGATAGACACTCCCCAGGCTGCTGTCGCGGCCTCATCCATAGTCACCGCCATACTGGTGAGTAAAATAGAAGAATCGTTAAGAGAGATCTCCACTGTCCCAGAGGACCGTTTAGCTCTCTCTGACGATGCCAGGGACCTAATCGGTCGAAAAAATGCGACTAAACGCCTGCACGATCGCAACGGAGGCGAAGTGTGCACTTCATTAACAGGAGATGGGATCACTTCGTTAGCGAACAATCTCCGTCACATACGGCCTACTGGCCTCTCGCCAGAGCTGAAGTCCGTACCGGCAGAACAAATGCCACCACTAAACCGCGTAAACGGATTACCTGCACTAGAGGGTGACGAAAAGGCGGAGTTTCTAGCCACACTAGACACACTAGAGAGTCAATGCACTCCTAGTTCCCTCCCCACAGACCCCTCCCACATAGAAGAGGTACATAACATAGTAACGGCCCGCCTGGCTGTGCCGCCGGACGGTGATGATGAGATCATACGTCGAACGGACACAGAAGAAATGAAGGATCTAATAAAGAACCTTCACTCGAAGAGGGCCCCCGGGCCCGACAGAATAACCAACAAGGCACTGAAACAGCTGCCGCCCGTTATTGTAAACCTCCTAGTGTGCATCTTTAACGCCCTTCTGGCGCAGTGCACTTTCCCGGACTCATGGAAAGAAGCCATAGTGATTGGTATACACAAACCGAGAAAACCCCGGACGGAGCCCACTAGCTACAGGCCCATAAGTGTCATAAGCTCGCTAGGAAAAATCTATGAAAGGATAGTTCTCGCACGCCTGAAAACCGTGATACGGGAGAAAAATCTCTTCATGGACGAGCAGTTCGCGTTTCGCGAGAGCCACAGCTGTCCCCAACAAGTACACCGCCTCACGGAGTACGTACTCTCGGGACTCAAAAGACAGAGCCGGCCACGCGGCACGGGCGCTGTCTTCTTTGATGTAGCAAAGGTGTTTGACAAGATCTGGCATCAAGGCCTCATCTTCAAACTGTACCAACTAGGATTGCCCGACAGGCTGGTGCTGCTCGTAAACAGCTACCTGGCAAACTGGCAGTTCCGCTACAGAGTGGAGGGCACCCTGCCCTCCCCTCGTCCCCTCAGAGCTAGAGTTCCTCAAGGATCGGTCCACACACCCAGACACCCATCCGCAGTAAAATGCCAATAGGGCCAACCTACGGATAGCAGGTTTTAGTCGGTAGTAGCCATCGCTTCACCACCTGAGCCCGACACACACTTCATGCCCCCTTGGGTCGGCTGCATGGTACATAAATGCATTTTCTCCTGCTAGAACCAATACAATGAACACCGCTCGTACCGGTCGAGCGTTGAAATCTCACATTTAGTGACACAGCTATAAGACATTTGACTTACAAAATGACAAACTCCCACACCGCCTACGGAAACGAGCCCGGGTTCGAATCCGTAAGTTGAGAGATTAGATTGGTAGAAATAAAATAACGTAGGGAGCTCTAATAATAATAAATAAATCAAGAACATGGCTTTTGTCGATTTAAGTGTGACGTTCCTAACAAAATAAAAGACTGCTTAGTTGGAGAGGGATATAGACATACACTCGAATTCATTAGCATGAATATATTATACAAATATATTTATGTTGATGCCGTGGTCGTTAAGGTCCTGCGTTGTTATAAGACGACCTCAAATAAAACAAATAAAATAAAAAATCCAGAAAATGTACCTATGTTCATCTGCGATAATCTAGGATTAATTAATGGTAAAAGGATTTTTTTAATCCGGGTTGGTTTCAGAGTAGGTCAGTTGCGTTTAGACAACCAAATGTTTACTAAGTATGCAATATACACGGAAATCATAAGTCCACTGATGGACTCATATGGTTGCAGCTCGTACACCGTGTCGGCACAATTTATCTACAATGTGCCAAACACCCCTACACCAAATGGGCTACCGGCTACTCACTAACCGCACCAAACGCGACACCATATAGTTTAAATTCGTTCTGTCAGTCTTTGAGTGTTACCAGGAACACATAAGTTACAAAACACTATAATATGAAATATACACGGAAATCATAAGTCCACTGAAGATGAGTAACATGGCCTGAAGGTCCGACGGTACGCCATTGTCCGCGCTGACTCAGCACATCGGCGGGACGGGATCACTTTCTGATTTATTTGACGTACAATCGCGAATCTGGACCCAACTTTTTGCAGCATCATTAGTGTAAAGCCTGGGATACATAACAGAATTAGTAACAGTTGTCTAACAAAATAGGCAAACGTTATATTGGGGAGCCATTCATTTGCTGTCCATCTGTCGGTCTGTCCGTTTCAAGGCCTTTTGTGTGGAAATATTAAGGTGAAATTCACATCAAATACGATATGCAACTCATTGAAATACACAAAAAATCGTATTTGTTGTAAATGCGATCGAAAGATGCGGCAGTTTAAGTGTATATTTTTTGTATGTAATCTCACAAAAATTAAAACTTTATTTTGACTGAGTTTTTTATAGAATTTTTACGACTACCAACGCCCATGAACATCCACATAATTACTATGCCGATGCGTTGCCCTCCTTTCCCACCACCCTATGGGCCATCGGCTGCTCAGAAATAGGACGAAACGCGACACTGAAGATGTCACTTTACGGCGGTATTATGTGAGCGAGAGGTACCTCCCCGTTCGTGCCGGCCCAATTCCGTTGCACTATGCATGGCACTACATCCTTCTATGCAGCATGGCACTATCTAAAAGGACTGAATAACTCCGAAAGTTGGTGAAATATAACTGAAAAAAACCATTACAAAGTTATTTTTATAGTTAGTGTTTATAGTTTAGATCACCGCAAATTGTGAAGCGAAAGTTTTTGGAAATAGAGCTTAGGCAGCGAATGGAAGTACCGTGCAACTTCATCGGCTTGCTGTGAGAGCGGGGGACGACTAGCTTTGGGCTCGAAAAGCCGCTGGAACCCCCTCTCTTCCGTAGATGGTAGAGGTGCTCATATAAGAATCCCAAAAGAGCTATGTGTCCCCAGTCATGGCCCTTTCCATGGGCTATTCATTCACGTTAGCGCCAAGACAATTTTAGCTATCGCGCGCGAGCTTGCCTCGACGTCCTGGATAATAAAAGTTAAAGTAGCTATTATAAACGATAGAAACTCTATGACAGCATAACACCTAGGTGGCTCTTGTTATATTATTTTACAACATTTCGCGTGTCGATCAGAGCGGCTACCGTCGATGGAGTGTCGAATCATGGTGAAATTAGGTCACTCCCCCCCCCCCACTACAGAGGTACCTCGCCGGTACACAATCGCTTATTCTTAAAACTGCTGGCCGTAAATTGAAAAAAATATTGTTGAATAGTCCATTTATCGAGGAAGGCTATAGACTATGTGCCATGAGCAGTATTAGGACCAAACCGGAGACATGTCGACGTGCAGTGACAACTATGCTGCATTTCCTTCAGTTTCTGAGTGGCCAGTGGGCCATTGGAGGGCAGAGGGAGGTGAAATGGGCAACGAATAACAATACGAATGTCTGTGGGCGTCGCTATTCGCCAAACAATCCGATTGCCTATTAGCCCCCCATACTGTATACGGACGGCATCCCTGGCGGCTTGGTACAAGGTCATGGCTGTACTGTAGAGGCGTTACCCCTCCCAGTAGACCTCTCGCTCGCACAACACTAGCGTGAAGCGACAGCTACTCTCTCGAGTTTTGTGCGGTTTGTAAGAATCCGGACTACTTAACAGGTGGTTGTACGGATATTTAAATTCTTCGGTACCCACCAAAAGGCTCGTTTGCCGTCCTATTCCATAAAACAAAGCTGTTTGTGTGTAGGTCGGTTTACAAACGATGGATTTGTGCGTGATAACGGCTCTCTCGTTGATCTGTGAACGCATCGCCCGATGGAGTGTAAAAGACGACTCGGTACGCTGTCTCGACCGCAGGCTAGAGTTTGGGAGTACAAGACGTCGCCACGTCACCAGTGTCGACCGGAGTTCAATCGAACACACGTGACTCCAAAGTGACGTTAGCTCAGTAAAGCGTTACGCTACTATTTCACGTCGTATATTGTATCACAGCGCGTACCTATATACGTCAACTTTGGAGCAAACTAGACATACGCATAATTACTAAGCTGACATGCTCTCCATCTTTCCTTCCCTCTAATGGTCAGCCGGCAACAGAACGCAGCGCGGTACCATCTCTTACTAGCCTTAGAATACAACACAATAATAGGAACTAAACCGTTTGAGAGCTTAACCTAAACGCGTCATCAGGTATAGTAGACGGCGCTGGCGCAGAGGCGGTGGAGTTCTAGGGTACCGCACGATGCTACGAATATTGCAACATATGCAATTTGACAAAATGTATTTCTGGTCGCATACCTTTTGTATGAATCGAAATGTATTTATTTTTTCTTTTTATGAAATAGGGGCAAACGAGGCGGATAGTGACTACCGCCGCCCATAGCCATCCGCGAGGCTATGCGTCTTGCAGACGCACTGCGTCATTTAATGAATAGGGAATAGGTATGCTTTTATCGTAGTTCTAAGTTGTGTCGGGTCGGAAATACCGAGGGAGGTAGCTTCCATTTCATCAATTTTACAACACATTATCACGCCTGCTCCGCAATGAGGTAGGCACAGAGAGAACGCCACATGTCTCGATCCTTACATACCTGCCTTGCCTCCTCCACATTCATTAGTCAGTTAATACAGACACGCACACGACAAAACTCTCGACACTTAGGCCAGCACCCGATCAGATTGATCTCGGTATGTCGGTGTTGGTCTTCCTCGGCACCAACATCCCTCCACATTCCCATTATATATCTGCTTACGTTAGTACATGATCAAACCAGCGGAGCATGCTTTATTGTGACATAAAACTTATTCATTTATAGTTTTTAGTTATAACAGAAATACTCCATTTGCGAAACTTTCAACTGTGAAGACAGACAGCCAGCGGAATGTTAGTAATAGGGTTTCTACTTTTTGGGGACGGAATGAGGGTTTCCGTAACTTTTATAGGTAAAAGGATCCTTATAGGATCACCCTGTGGTCCGTCCTCCCGCGTGTCTGTCATGGTCGATGTCTAGCGCGCCAGACCGAGCGGTACTGTCAAAGTAATGTTACAGAATGAACTCGGACATCAAGCGCGAGTATATGTTTGTCAACTTGTGTAAGTTGAGCCGCTCGTCCCTGGCGCTGGGACGGAACCCTCGCCGCACCCGACTCGCACTTGGCATGTTTTTTGCAAAGGAACTTTTGCCACGCATTCACCTTTTTTTTTGACGCGGGGCAGCGCACTTACGCGCCTGCACTAGCCCTGGGTGGGATCCAGTGGTGGATGGGGCTCGCGGCTTATTATAGTGACGAATACCCACAAAAACACCGCGGGTACCAACAGTGCCGCCTCTGGTGAGGTGCCCCGTAACTACGTGGTAGCTTGCCCTAAACCGAGCGTATGTACAAAAGTTTTATTACAAAATTGTCAATAGTTGTAGCTACTGTTCACGGGCGCGTTATGTAAAGAGCGCGGTGAAGCGCGGGTAGTATGTAATAAGCACACTGAATGTGATACAGAGAAGTGAATTTCAACTCAAAACGATTTACTCCGCGCGGAATTCTGTAAACATGCGACCCGCGCGCCGCACTCGCGCTGCGGCCGAGACATGCGTCGCTGTGTGGCCACTTCAGCGAGCTAATTCATCGCGTGATATCGGATATTTAAGTTCTCTGCTTTATGACTTTGCTAAGAATTCTGTCGGACAGAGGAATACCCAACAGCAGGTTCAGTAGCCCGCTGAGCCAAGTGGAGTATAGCCGGAGCACTGGGACCGGACACCGGAGATCGCCTCGCGCGTCTGTACCGTTACGTTATAAGTTCTCACCTCATCGCCCAATTTCGAGGATAGCTGCCATTTTTATGGAGCTAAGACTTAGCCAACTGCGCAGGACACAATACAGAATGTGTGACGTGCGTGCACTTATTCGCTTGTTAACTTACTAACAGCTAAGCTACAGCGGTAGCTTCGCACGGGTATTTAATTAAATGCGGTAAAATTCCGCTTCGTAGAAAAAACAATTTATGACAGAACAACGTCTGCCGGGGCAACTAACATTTCTGCTGCTAACAAATATACTTTGATATTTTTTCACACCTTTGGTTACATTATTGAAGTTTTCATAATCATCTACAACGTTTTAGAAAATATTACATAGTCTATATTTATCAGAGATAACACATTAAACAAAAAGAATTTTTGAAATCGGTGCAGTAGTTTCGGTGCCTATTCAATACAAACAAACAAACAATCAAATGTTTCCTCTTTATATTCTTTTATATAAAATTCTCGTGTCACAATATTAGTTACCTTACTCCTCCAAACGGCTTTACCGGTTGTTACCAAATTTTATACATATTCAGTAGGTCTGAGAATCGGCTATTACCTTTTGCATAACCCTAAATGATACAACCCGGCAAAACAACATTAGTGGGTTCAGCTAGTATTACTATTTATTATAGATATATAGATTCCGGTGGTAGGGCAGACTGACACGACCGGAGAGAAATCAGACCCAGGACTTAGGCTTAGCGTGCTCTCCGAGGCAAGGGGTACTGTCGCCGCCAGCTTGCACACTTCGGGCTATCATTACTTATTTAAGAAACCAAATAAAACTGTTTTGTTTGTCCTCGTACACGGGATTTCACGATTTTTGTTGAACAATAAACATACCTCTAGACCACAGGCATCGTTTCATACTGCTTGGAGGACCCGCAGGTGGGTTGGCGTGAAGGGACACGAGACAAAGAATCTGCATAGCATCTTTTCATATGTACCAACCAGTCTACTACTGTATAAAAAAAATCATAAAAAATTCTATCATGGGGCCAAATGCGCCGTAAGTACCAGGAGCACATAGCCCGTACGAATAGAATCCGCATTTCGGAGCGGCTAGTTACCGCGGCCGCATTCACTGCCCGCCATTATCAAAACCGATGCTATATTTATTTGCGCCGAGCACATATAGAATACCACCTAGCTATTTGTGCGGGCCTGGTACTTCACTGGGGTTCATTGTGTTAAGTGGGTTTAGGGGTCCACGGAGGGATTGTGAAGTGGGTTTTTTTTTAATTAAGAGGTAGTGCCATGTTGATTTCTTATTCTCGCAATGCAATGCTCCTAGGCATGCCCCCAGGATGGCGAAAACCTGTGGGTAATGTGGGACTCAGAAGCTACAAGCCGTGTCCACCTACCCATTAAACACCAGCTGGTGTTCTTTCTCATCCGCAAATGTGAGGAGCCACGGAAATGCGGATTGAGCTCGCCCGTGAGGTGCGGTGCGCCATCAGACCTCATTTGGGTCCTTAAAGTATTTCAAAAAATATAAATAATATTTGAAAATCCAGGACTCAATATTGATTCAGTTTCTTAGAATAGAAATAATTATTATTTGCTGATTTTACATCAAAACGATACATAATGTTCATTTATTTAAAATTATTTAATTGCCTTTAAGGCCGGTTTACGGTTACGCAATACTAAAGTATTCATTAGCTAATCAACGCTAACTCTTGACTAATAACACAAATGCTTCTAATTAATTAATGCTAATCGGAATCTGGAGTACTTTTAGATCATACTTCGTTTCAAAAGAGATTTGTTGCTACGAATGTTAAGACTGTATTTTTTTTTAAAGTATAGGGGAGCAAACGAGAAATGAGAGCCTTTTCACGACTGCCGACGCCCAGGAACATATTTATAATTACTGTGCTGGACCACCGGCTACTCGCAAACCGCACGAAACCCGACACCGAAGATGTCACTTTACGGCGGCGTCATGCTCGCTAGAGGTACCTCCCCGGTCATGCCGGCCCAATTCCGGTACAATGTAGCATGGCATTACAAAGGCTAGTACTTCTATTCCCAATTTTCCTAATTATTTCCCCCTCCCCGCTGCTACATACTTTCTATAGCACACTACTATGTATACGTGTAGTGATGACTCTCTCCGTTTCTACTGAGTCACGCTGCCCTCTTTGCATTGAAAGAGGGGGAGAGAGAGGGGAGGTTTAAAAGCCGTTACCTAATAAATGATTTAGTTGTGTTTTCAATTATACGAACAATGCCATAACGTTCTCTCTGCCAACCCCATTAGGGAACTGGCGATGTGTTGTTGTTGTAATTTCATTGTTAGGATCATGTGGCCAAACTGGAAATAAGTACCCGGCGGCACTCGCGTTATCATCAATCAATGCGAATATATCGACTCCTCGCACGTGAAGATCCGGCACGCCCAGGCTGTAACAGGGAGCAAAATGTACAAAAACACACACACACACACACACACACACACACACACACACACACACACACACACACACACACACACACACATACGAAATAATATATTGCCCAGGACGGGCAATATATTGTTCTCACACAGACGGGTAAAATATGTTTAAACCTAGAGTCTGTCTATTGTCTTGTCTGGGAGTCCCCATTAAAGCTCAAGTGGCTCAGCAGCCTGCGGTGAGCCCAGACACCGCGGACACAGACCATTGGGCCGAGGAGGAGATCTTTTAACCCCACTTATGGGAAGACAGGACAAAAGAGCGCTCTTGCGCAAGGGGCAAGGGGGCGGATGAGTACCTCCCCCCCTGTACTGTCCCAAAGTTGGTGGGTTTGTCCTGTGGTGCGGGGCAAGTCCATCTGTGGAGGAGGCGTCGGGCCCTTTGATGACTGACTAGACATCGAGGTGGCCGGATGATAATTCCATGGCACGTCACCATAGGGGTACTGATGGCCCATATGGTGAGGTATATGGATAGATATAGAAATATGGATTGCTCAGGTTAAATGGGGAGGACGACCGGTACTAGCACGCGTCTGCGTGATGTCAGTCGCCGAAACCGGCGGGCCGAGTGTTTCCGACCCCTATTTTGTAATGAAGCTTTTTTTAGTCTTTTTATTGGCCTTATTTCTTTTGTAATTTTTTATAGAATCTTTATTATGTGTAACGCTGTTGGTTTTCTTAATAAATTTAAAAAAAACCTTATCGATAGGTCGATATTTCATGCAAATCTAATCCCTGGTGAGAAGACAGCCCGGCTGATCGTTTATTGATGTATCATAACACACAATCTGCATTACCCGTGGTCGGTGTAATTCCCCGCGGCCCCCCTGCACGCGCCCGAGCACCCCCTGCACGCGCCCGAGCACCCCCGACACGCCGCTGTTTTTTAATCATTTTTATGTAAATCTCCCGACTTCATGAATTTATGATTTGTTACCTGTTATATTTTATGCGAAATAGTTAATCATTTGCAATATTATTTTTTCGTATTCGGAGTATATATAATTAGTATAAGGAGGCAAATCGGAGGATTTTGATGACTGCGGCCACCCATGAACATACGCAAATGCATTGCCTTCGGCTACCCTCAAACCGCACGAAATGCGACAACGGCGCTGTCACTTTACTCATGGTAGCATGGCACTACCTCTTCTTAAAGGTATTTCCTAAAAAAAATCAGTAGCTCAGACCATTGTCACGGGTAGACTGAGATGTCACAAGTTACTAAAAGTACCCGAAGAATTATAATTTTAGTTGTCCCCATCAACGCAAACACTACTCATTATACGTTGCTGTCTTGAGGTGTTGTTTAGTTTCTCATTAGATTATGTTTATCACTGGGTCCCAAGCACTTCTTTAGTTACACGAAAGGCTGTCTATTTGCCTCTAAATATCTTAATGTCCTTCTCATATCTATGTGAAGGGTGATATAGACGCACTAACTAACTATTTCTGCAAAAGTAGTTTCCAGTACAAATACGTGTTTGATATATCCGCACAAACAAACACGCTCATAGTGGCTGCTACACCGCTTGCAGTCACGCCCGCCGTGTTCAGGAGCATATTGCGTCATGAAGCCAGGTCGAGGCGTGGCCCAAGTTAAATGAGTGAGACTGGATTGATCCTTAGTTTAATATTTATACAGCGCTTGTGGAAATATTGTACCAGGGACACAGGTGGAGATCTCACAACAACAACACGGTTGTGAAGATATTGTACCAGGTACCAGGGATCGAGGCAACATATGGAAAGTAGCAATGGGAACCATAATAAACAATCATTTTACGTAACTATATTTATAAATAACACTTTCAATTGTTTTATTCCTACGTTTACCCCGGTTCTGAAGATATTGTATCAGGCATACAGAAAATAGATGGAGGTTTCAACAATAACAACAACACATTTTCACGCTAAGCAGGCAGAACTGAGTGCCACATTATCCTTACAGACCCTTCTTTCTTTCTGTCTTTCGAATTCACATCTGTCTTCATACAAAACCGCCGGTTGCAAAAATATTGTACCAGGGATAGAGTTAAAAGGTGGAGATCTTACAGTGTGACAATATAATTCTATAAAGGGAGTCAACAGAGGGGTGGGGGGGTAAAGGAACTAACTATTAGATGTTTAGGTACGGACATTTAAATACATTTATTCAAAGATGGTCTCTCCACATTCACAATCGAGAAAAATCTTAAAATACTACACGGAACAAACAATGGAATCAGTACAGTTTTTAATAAAGGTTATAAAAAAGTGAGTGAACGAAGTCTTTCTTATCTGGGTAGTTGGCTGAGACTCCCTGCTGCAACCTGGATGGTCTCTTCTTTGTCTTATTATAAATGCAATCACCAGTCGGATTATTCTTCAATTTTCGAAGCCAATAGTTTCCACTATGGTGACATCATATCTTCACACTAAATCTCAATTTAATAAAAAAAGAAGTAGAGCTCTGAGAAGGAACACAACCAATAGATCGCGTCCCATTCTCATGGCACATTACCTCCATTATCCGCGGTCGGTGTAATTTCCCGCGGGCTTTCTCAGCCAACTGAAACCAGGCAAGATACTCTGTTACAATAAAATATAATCAAACACCCAATTTTCACACGTGGCCATATACTATTCAAACTAACACATTAATGAACGGTGTATCAAATTAATAGCCATACAGATCATGTAAATACTATTATCAAAATGCACACATAAGAGAATTAAGACAATTTAACATTAATTAAAAAAAATCGAAACATAAGATATGAAACATGGCGTCGGCACTTAATCATGAACTCACCTTTTTATATTATTATATATTTGACCTTTATTTATTTGATATATTTTATATCGCGAATATGTTCCCGGCGAAAAAGAAAAAACTATTTAATTATCAAAATTTAGTGATAGATAGCGTCTGTCATCATTCCGTCCTCCACGTGGACGTGAAGAAGAGACTATTATAATTTCTTCGACACAGAGCGCACCCTCAGTGCAGTCAAAGATTGTTCAGAAATACTTTTTTATAAAATGTTTATAAATAAGTAGCGAAAATATAATTTCTATAACAGCAACAACAGCACATCTTCATGTCAGCTAATGGGGTGCGCGGAGAAAACCGATTCCCACACGTCTCAAGCCATTTAGAATTTGTTTTCACCACATTCAAAATTTATTTATTTAACTTATAAAAAACTCGCCGATTGCAATGATCAATTAATTACCACTTACCAAGAACACAGAAAATTGATAGAGGTTTCAATGGCATTTTTTTCCTGTATCCCTGGCACAATATCGTATCCAGCGGCGTGTTTGTATGAAAACAATAATAAATGTGAGGATGCTAGAAATTGTGACATGTGTACTTGGGTCTCTCCGTCTACGCCATTGGAACACTGGTATGAGATGTGTTGTTGTTGAACCATCTATTTCCTGTCGAGTCTCGCCCGCGATCACTACACATCTTTTCAAGGTTCATTCGACTCATACAGTGCATTTTCGTTGAATATACATGCGCATGTTACTATGGAGACATACTGCCTTGCTTCCCTCCAATGGGCCTATGGTTACTCACTGCAAGAAGCGCGACAACATAGCCTCCAGTGTAGGTCCAATTCGGTGACAATTCATTAAGCTCTTACTGAATCTGCCTCACGAATTCGTGTAGTCACCGTTGACAGGAATGACGTGAACACAGAAACGCTTTCACGTCAATACACTGACGTTCTACGCTGTTACGTACTCTCGATACTCCTGTCTCGCATAACGAAAGCCGAGAATAAACCTAGGGAATGAGGCGCTCTTCCCTGTTCCCAGGCTATCATCATCGTCATCATTTTCTTCAGCCGGGCGTAAACTGGTGACGAAACTGGTTGGAAAACGAGGCCAACGGAAGATAAGGACGAAATGTAAATTAGGGAAGATAGAAAGCGGGAGAGTTACATTTCGTATATTTTACTTATTTTAATTTTTATTTCTTTTATTTCAAGTGGACATCAGCGGTACACTTATTGACAACATGGCAAATAATACAATTTGGGTAAAAGTAAAACGCGTGATGTGACACAACCTTCACAGGTTACACTTCACAATTCCACATAAAGTCGACCAACTATAAAAAAAATAATACGCCACAAATTCCATAAATGTCTGAAAGGAAATGGTGCCTATGACTATAGAAATAAAAATAGGAGAATTAATTGTAATAACAATTTTAAGACATAAATTATAATATGGATGGATGAGAGTAGCAGATCGGTCGTCTTGGCGTTCATCGTGAGATGCCTATGTCGAGCAGTGGACCGATAGGGGCTGATAATGAATGAATGAATGAAAAAATAATAACAATCAATTTTAATTAATAGTATAAAACAAATGACATTACAAGATAGGTCAAAGAAGGGTTTAAATTAATAATAATAAATAATAATAGTAATAATTGGACCGAGTTGGATTAATCATTTGTGAGTTTGACGACCTAAAATTATTAGGAGGATACATTCGACTGCTCGTTTGTTTATTTGTTTGTATTGAAACTCCGAAACTACTGAACCGATCTGAAAATGTCTTTTACCGTTAGAATCACACATTATCTGTAACGAACAGGGGCTACACAACATTCCTAAAACGTTATAGATCGTTATGTAAACTTCGATAATGGCAAAGGTGTCAAGAAATACAACAGTGAATCTGATGAAACAGTCAACGAGCTGTCCCGACAGACGCTCTTCTGTCATGAATTCAATTGTTTGTCAATTTTGTAGGAGGTAGTGCCATGCTGCATAGGAGGAAGTCATGCCATTCATGGTGCATGACACTGTAGTGTATCCTCCAATGCAACGGAATTGACCCGGCTACCGGCGACGTACCTCTCTCTCACTTGACACCGGCGTACTGACACCTACGGTGTCGCGCTTCGTGTGGTTTGTGAGTAGCCCATTGGGGGGAGGTTCTGAAGGGGGCAACGTATCGGCATAATTATGCTGATGTTCGTGGGCGTTAGTAGTCGTGCAAAGCCGGGACGGACTGCTAGTTTATAATATTTTATAATTATTAATTGTAAGGGCGAAACGGAGTGAGAGAGTAATGCGAACGCTCAATCCTCTTTTCCTCTCCTGGTTACGTTTCGTGTAACTAAAGAAGTTTTACTCCAGTCGTGGTGTAAGGCACACTCGTTTTTTTATAATTTCTATTTTAAAATGATAGCATCTAGTTTCCTTGTATGATATCGACAACAGCCGTGAGATTGTGAACTTAGGCTGGCTGCACACATGGCCACATGGTTATTGTGGTAAAGAGCCAATATAAATAAATAAATATTGCTTTATTTCGTACCTAAATCTCAACTCAGTGTCAACGATAGTGATAATAAAGTGGCGGTCTAACCGCTGGTAGCGGTCTCTTCCAGACAACCAAATAGGTGGGGGAAAATACTACAGCATATAGAACTGGGGTAGGCTTTGGCACGAACAAAAAATTAAAAATATACATAATAATATGAAGGACGCATGAATTTTTAGAAACACACACATACCCTATACACATATGTGCGTACTGAAGACATACACACATACACACATACAGTACAATATGTGTAATATAATATAATGGTAAGAAATACACAAGCAGAAGAAAGCAACAGCCATAACAGAGGTGTATTAGAAATAGATATACTCACTACACGGTGAGAAAACAGAGGTAATGCTCCTGAAGACGTTTCTCAAAAATCGCAATGGTTTGCGCTCTCTGTACTGTTACAGGTAATGCATTCCACAATCGAATCGGTGACACGGTGAAAGAGTACTCATAGGTTTTGTGAACTGGGGAGGCACGAGTTAATTTATTTGAGGAACGAATGATAGAACTATTATTACCAAGATGGGAAAGAGCTTTCTTTTAAATATGAAGAAATTGCAGAAGTAGTTCAATCCAATGAAAAGGACGTTAAAGAGGAGATGAGGATGTGGGAGTTCCGGAACTCCCACATCCTCATCTCACAATGTTACTGGAAGCGACTTTGGCGTTCTACGATATTCGGAAACGTGGTCATATTTTCGGATCCCGAAGATAAAGAGAAGATAATGCATAGATCTAGCGGACGCTCCAGGGAAGATAATGCATAGATCTAGCGGACGCTCCAGGGAAGATAATGCATAGATCTAGCGGACGCTCCAGGGAAGAGAGAAGGCTTTCAATGAGATCACAGTAGCAGACATCAGCGTAGGCAATAGAAGTGATCGTGCGAGAGATATTTTAGTATGAATGGGAAGAAAGTTACTAAGACGTCTGACAGAGCCTGCAGCGCCGAAAACTTTCTTTCGTAATTCTTTTACCTGTACTTGCCATGAAAGAGATTAGTCCACGGGGGTGCCTGGATCTTTGACTTACGTACTAAACGGTATAATATTGCTCCCAACAGTAATGTTAGATAGCTCATTCCAACTCGTTTTGGAAATAAGTTATCGATTACCTACTATAACAGTTTGAGTCTTCTCAGGACTCCACTTTAATATGCAGTCCAGGTCACTGTTGCATTGGTAGGTAGAGTTTGATAGCGTAAGCGAAGGGGTTCGTCTATAAATCTGCAAATCATCTACATACATATGGTAGGAAGAGGTTATATGTTGTGAAATGGAATTAATGAAAATAGGAGAAGTCACAGCACGCTACCTTGAGGCACACCGATAGAAATATTATTCCAGGCTGAAAATGTGTTATCTAGTTTTATGCGTTGTTGCGACCATGAATAATAGAATGAAACATGTCAGTTGCCTTAGGGGATAAATTAATAGTCCCAAGTAGAAGAAGTAAGACTTCGTGCTTTTATTAAAAGCAAAATGTAGGTGGACTCTTCTGCAATTAGGACCTTATTAAGGTTAAAAGAGAGATCTCCGGATATAAGGAGCCTATGCGCTGCCTCGTGGTCTAACAGTAAGCGTGTTCAACCACAGAGTGTCCGTTTTCGAGTCCCGACATCACATCCCCTCGGAGAGTACGTGGAGTCGTCGGTCCTGCGCCTGATTTCACTGCGGTCGTATCGGATTGCCGTCCCATCGGACCAGGACAATGAGGGATGCAGCAGGGGGTGCACGTGTGTCTGCGCGCCTGCGCTATACGTCTATAATACGTCCGTCCTCCTAACTTTTATTCCAGCTCCGAAATAAGAACATAAGTGTTGAAAGCGTCGCTAATTTCAATCTTCAATCTTGAGTACGCCTCAACAGACAAGGGAGAAAGCGGGCAAAGGGGGGGCAGGACCAAGGTGGTACAAGGGGGTCGGCTATTGTCCCGAGGGGGGGCGGCAAATTGTTCTCATCTATCAATTGGTTGCGGTTTCGAATTCCAGTGACGTTGTTTATGTTGGATCGGTCCATTTAACGTGACGGAATCTGATTCATTTGCAGACGTGCAGATGATAGGATCAGGAATTAAATGGCCACATTTTATATCTCTCCTCTTTTTACCTCGAATTTTCAGCAAAGATATGTCTCTCGCGCGTGATTATCGGTACATATTTATTAAAAGTGAGTGACCGCTCAGAAATCAAATTATTTATGAACTAGCAGTCCGCCCCGGCTTTGCACGGATATGGCAAAAAAACAATTTGCACAAGTATAAAAATTATGAATCTTAATTGCAGCCTTGTAAGATTAAACGTTATGAGTACGAATTTCATGGTGGAACAACGTCTGTCAAGATAGCGAGTTGTCAATAATTTTTCACACCTTTGATTACATTACCGAAGTTTTTATAACAATAAAATAAAATCTCATACGGCCACCACACCACAGATAATTCGGATTCGAATGGTAAAATAATTTTTGAATTTGGTGCAGTATTTTCGGAGCCCGTTCAATGAAAATAGCCGAACAAACAAACAGTATAACATTAGTATAGAAAAAACTTTTAATTTCGAATACAGTTCAATTGTTAAACCTCTTTGTTTAGGATAAAAACTAAATATGTTTGACAGCCCCGCAATTTGTGCATAACATAAGTTTAAGCATTGTATGCGTGCCGTGTCGTTTCATTTAATTAAAATAATGAAATCTAATGCATATTATATTTACATATTAGCTGTCTACACATCTGCTCTATACATTGTCTTTTTTAATTTATTTTAAATTGTATGTTACATTTATTACTTTTACAGAGTGTTAGTTTAATACACAAATAAAAGACAATTAAAAATGTAAAAAAGCTTATTAGAAGTGGTCTCCATTGGCTGCAATACAGCCCTTTAAATGTTGAGGCTCATTTATCAATAGAAGCACGCACTACTTCTATGGCGAAATTCGTCACTGCCAATCGTATGGATTTACTTTAGGGACTCCAAATCACGATTCAGCGGATTAAGGTCGGGGCTAGTTGACGGCCAGTCTTCAGTTCTGATGAAGTCCCAAACGTTCGCTTCCAACCAAGACTGCGTGGACAGAGGTTTATGACCCGGCGCGAAGTCCTGCTGGAAGGACACCCCGTCGAACCATCACTGACGTCGGATAATGCCCACGTTGCACTATGTCGACTAATTGTGAAGCTTCTTTAGAGCTGTCAGCATAAATGCGATCCTTTCTTTGTTAAAATTTTACTCAATTGTAAAAAACTCTCAACCGCAAACGAAATCTTTCTGTGGCCTCCCTTTGCGTACCGCTTCAGTGGTCGTTTCGGTTTTACCACTTTCATCTTTAATTTATCAGTTAAGAAATGACCAGTGCGTCTCTTATAGGCTGCAGGTCCGAAGTCATCTCTTAAAGTACGCGACATGGTTCTAGATGCTATCTTCATTTCCCGAGATAAAATCTTTTGCTTTTGGACAGGATTTCTTCGAATTCTTTCCCTTACAGCTTTGACCACCTTTATCGTACGAACACTACGTGGACGGCCAGATCTTTCACTGTCACGAACAAAGGAAGTCTCATTGCACCTATTAATATCCCGGTACACAAACATCTAACCAAATGTATGGAGAGATTTAAAAATTTCATTTGGTCCATACATACTGAGTGTAATGAAATCACAGCGATTCTGTTCTCTTCACCGCCTCACTCCATTTTAAAGTTGCAAAATATTGTATAATGTACAGGCGCCAAAATGAGAAAACACAATGAACAATCGTATATTAATGACAGATTTCAAATGTAATATTTTTTATTTTAATAAGCCAGAATAAGAATAATCTTCTGCTGTGCCAAATTTCGGAATCATCAGTTCGCACATTTCTTTGAAAAGGTTAAGGGAATATTTATCTACCGTAATTAAGTAGCTTAGTAGTTTTTGTACTAGTTTTTATATTAGAAGTACTGAACCAATTGTACGACAGAGGTTCCATTAAATACTTCTAAAAAATCCGGCCAAGTGTGAGTCGCACCTACACACCGTGACTTCCACAATATCTTCTTGAAAACAATACCTTTATCCGAGAAGTACGGCTTCAGTCAGACGCACAGACAGACGCACAACCAAGGTATTCTATACCGGTTCTGTTACTTCTATTAAGATACGGGACCCAAATAAAAATTAAAGTCAAGGAACTGTGTCATCGCTGATCTATTTCAAAATAATGTTCATTCGCTTGGGGAACCTTAAACTGCACGAAACGCGGCCGTACCGCTTCACCGATACTGTACCGGCGAGAGGTACCTCGTTCTTGTATAGTATAACATTCTGGGGCGTGTCAGTTCCTATGTGTAGGCAACAACAGAAACTTGTAATTACACGCGGAATCATTCTCGGAAACAACTCCGCGCAAGGCACGAGCGGCAGAGGGCGGCGACACTCATACGGAGGCGTGCAGAACATGCGATCTTTTTCCGACGTGAACTTATGCTGTGGAAGTAAAGAGAAGCCCAATACAGCTTCATCGGGTTACTATGAGTAACGGCGACGATACTAGGTATAGGGTGAAAAAAGTCCGACCCCCCCCCCTCACTTTACTGCAGATGGGAGAGATGCATCCCGATATGATCATGCTTATAATAGCTAATATAGCGCTTCCCCGTATCCACATAGTAAAGGGGCTGGAGTCCCTACCACCGATTTTCAGGAGGTCAGTGTTGGTCTTTAGCCGGTGCCTACATCCTTCCGGATTCACATTGTATATCTGTTCTGTCAATCTTTTACACTTCCTGATCCTATCATCTGCACTTCCTGAGCCTTCTCATTTTTACACAGATACTTTCTTTCTCACCTAACCTCTGTCTCGCTTCATTTTATGTCACGTATTTTTCGCAACGATATCATCTTTACAATGTTAATTCCACTTCCATGTATTATATTCAGTTATGTATTGTCTATAACTGTATCGGATGTTGGCAGATCTCTCGCCGGTCGCTCCTGCCTCGGCCCTCAGGTAGTCATTATAACGTCATTATAACACCATTACAAGCCCCCCCGGTGCACCCCGGGCCTCTCTCGATTACCTGCCAAATCTATTTCAAACGTGCACCGCATGGCATAAGTCACTCGTAAGTATATAAATAGTAATCATAATTATAACCAAGGAACAGTTATTTATACTTCTAACCTATTTCTATCAATTTGTATTTGTTAATACATGAAGAAAACTTCCCGTCTCTTATTCAAAAAATTGCCTCAATGGAGGAGTTTTTAAATTTGGTGCACGGTGCAAACGCTGTTGATGTGCAGGATGCTCATATTTTCCTTCAACATGCGGTACATTTTATTATTTTAATTAAATAAAACTTTAGCTACACTCTGGCACGCACAAAATACTTAGTCACAATGTCATTTCATTTTACTGCATTTAAAAAAGTACGGTCTACCCACATTTAGGTTTCTCCCACAAGCAAATGTACTGGTCATGTTCTACCCACATTTAAGTTTCTCCCACAAGCAAATGTACTGGTCATGTTCTACCCACATTTAAGTTTCTCCTACAAGCAAATGGTCATGTTCGAATGTATTCGAGATCGTAGGGTTCTTCCTTATAATTGAAATCCAATTTCAAATTTGGACAACGGAAATACTGATCCCATAATGAAAATTCTTTCACTACAATAAATCTACACAATTCAGGGCTTAATTAGACCTTTCCCAAGATTTTCATCTATACATAAGTGTGCACTTCATCAAGACCTGTTCAATAGTCTGAGCGTGCAAGAGTAACTGAAACAGTACTCTCATATCGGGAGGCATCTCTCCGATCTTCTTTTATAGTATCGGGGGGCAAACGAGCTACCGGAGCCGTTTGACGACTATCGGCGTCCATGGACAACGGCATGAATGAGATGCGTTGGCCTTCTCTCCTACGAAGGGCCAGTCTGTGAAACGTCACTAAGTCCCACTAGCGACCTGAAACTATAGTAAACACCTCGATATACCCATGTAAGTACGAAGCCATTCTAGTAGTTCGTTAAAGTTGTATCCGATCAGTACTTCTTGAGTTATAAACAAACAAAACAGCGCTTTAATTTTACTATATGAGAATCATAAAATAATTTGTATACTAAATTATAAGGAAAGAGGTAGAGTTTTATAACATGTAAAATATTTTAGCCGACATTCACGTCAAAGTTTTATTTTGCCTCAAGTAAATGTTATTGAGTTAAAAAACCACACCACTTCACTGGAGTGCGTCTGATGAATAGAGTTATATTTCACAAGTGTGCAGTCTTACAGGGTAAATGTTTAACAGAACCTGAACCTTAAAAATATCATGCAGCATGAAGTTTACACTTGATGTGGATTTGTTTTCACAATTACACAATAATGTGAACAATTAAAACTTGCAATCAGATGAAACCTTATTGGGTTTTCCTTCTCTACCACTGATTAAGTTCAGATCCGAGAAAAAACGAAAAAAGAATCGAAAAATTACATTTTTACCGTGACATGGTTAAATTTTCTTTAATAATGGGAATCGCGAGTTGTTCACACGATGGTTTTGTACCAACAAGAGGGGCGGGGGTGCAGTTGCCATCGACGTTCTAGTTTCAAGACCGATGTCGACAGAAGAACCATCCTTTAGCTTTTCGCGAGAGAGGGGTAGATTGGGCCTACTTTCGATCGACGCTATGTTTGCCAATGGGTAAACTAGACTGCAGGAAACCGGCAAATGAACTTGCCAAGCAGTTTAGTGAAATCCTTATGCAAACTGCCAACTACGGGGCTACGAATGGTGGAGTCCGACTCTGGAACGTCTGCGCCGTAAAGTCAAGGCCATACGGCGATGTTGGCAAAACTCGAGACGAGGAAATCCCACAAGCGATATCTCACTGCAGGAAGCCCTACGTGTAGCCAGACAAGAATACAGAGTGGCCATGAAGGACGCTGAAGTTGCTTATTTTAGAGATATTACCGAGACGGGAAACGAAAATCCTTGGAGTTTGGCATACCGAGCCGCAACTGGTAGATCTCGCCCTCCGAAGAATGTCATTCACGGCGGAAAACTCCTAGAAGGTTATTCTGACGAATTTATGTCTTAAGTTTACGCGAATGTTAGACTATAATGCATCACAGCAACCATGGTCACGGGTGGACCATGGTTGCTGTAAAGCTTCTGAAACGTCGGGCTACATAAATAATTGATTAAACCGCGATAAAATCCGTAAAAGTAGTTTTATTGTTATTCTGACAATTTTGAAAATGCTATGCATCAGCTCCTGTACTACATACAACAGGAACCGACAACAACTATCATCGACAATTGTGAGTGGCGGCTGCATGCACTCCTTCCGGTGGGGATTCAGATGCTCCTTCCCGCTGTGCAGTTGATCACATTACTAGAAGCTTACCCAATACAAATCCCGGTTTAGACGGTATTACTCGAAAAATTACCAGGAACGCCTGGACGGGTTCTTCCGGAGAAACGATGCTGATGTACACGGCTTTCCAGATATGTCGAAGGTAGGTTCATTGAGAGTGTTGCCAAAGGGAAAAGATAAGCTTTTCATTACCAGATCCGAAGGCCTACCGGCCGATTACTGTACTGCCGATTCTAGAGTAAATTTTAGAACGTTTCATAATTACTTGCGCTGCCGGTTTACATCGTGGTATTTCCGAAAATCAGCATGTATTCGATAGAGGACGCTCAACTGTAAACGCATTAAAATCAGTGTTCGAGTTAGTAGATAATCCCCCACATAAGTACGTCCAGCTCGTCTTTTTGGATATCTCCGGGGCCTTAGAAAGTGCATGGCGGGCAATGATACTGTTAAAAGCAAAATCACGGACATCTAACGGACGACAGTGGTAAACGTAAACCGAGAGGTGGGTAGGAGCATCAGAGGAGGTGGGTAAGTGACGTACAAATTAACGTGACGGACAGGTATGAGATACCTAAAGTTTTACTTATTGCCAATTGGCTGTGGTACCCTAAAATCTAAAATTTTGTACATTTTAGACTTTTTGCAAAAACGTATATCCAGCGTATCAAGGATGACCTGTAGGCTTAGGCCTTTTTTTTATTATTCCTAGCCTTATTGTTTCTATATCAGATTATATCGGGGTCCACTCGTCTAGGGCATCTGACGAGGGCGTCAGGTGTTACACCAAGCGACTGCCACCTGACATCTACATACGAATACACAAATCCGGGTTTCCTCGCGATGCTCCTCTTCACCAAAAGACCTCTCAGAAAATGTACTTAAGCCAGAAAACTCACTGGTACATGGCGGGGTTCGAACCCGGACCTCCCGACACGAAGTCTGCAACTCTAACCATTTGACCACTGAGGGTCTCACTTACGACTGTTACTTATAGGACGTATTCCTATGGTCCCAACAAGACTTTGGTCCGACGTGCCGGTCACTAGTACAGCGCGACCTCCACTCTCCTCTTCCATTTTTAATACTCATTTTAGCTCTTGTGAACCTACGTTTTACGTGAATACGAGTAGTCGGTGGCCCAATAGGGTAGGGGGAAATGAGGACTGCATTTCTATGTAAAATTTTGTGGGCGTCACCAGAGTGGCTCCGATTTGTTTGTTCTCCGTATACTAATAAAAAAATACTCACAAATACCAGGCAAACAGAAGTTGTAATGCAGTTATACTCTCTCGGGACGCGGTGATTAAACGTGTAGATAGGTGAGATGTGACGGATTCAGACAAATGAGACAAAAGATAATAACGTAATGGGAGAAATCTTTTAATGAAATAACAGCGCGCGTCCGGACTCGCGGGAGTTAGCGGGGCGGGCAGGGTTGCCAGCCAGCGGAAAACTCCCCGCCTGTACACTGAAGCGAATATCAAGGATTTGAAAAATAATACATTCCGTATTGTTACTGCTTGATGGAAATTCAATTGTTACTTGAATTAATAATATACTTTTTATAATATTTACACTATTTAATTTTAAATCAAACTTGGATTTAGGTTAGTAAAATCAAGAAAGTATATTGTATATTGAAGTTGGAATAATAATTAACACTGAAACTTTTTATAGGCGGGTGATATTACGCATTTTGTATTACTAAAAAGCGTCACGGCCGCTTAGAGGGGGTAGACGATACATCCAAGACAATTATTTGGCCTTGAATGTTTTACCATTCACTTCCCCGTAGGAGTTTCACTTCTACATTTCGTGTGCCAGCAAACATTTAAATTTCTTTCATTACCGATTTTGGCTGGAGCTCTACCAGTTGACCTTGAAATCCAACGCCGTATTAACACTCAAAAACCTTTTTTTTAAGACCAATAAATATTTTCACAATGACTGCGTCATACTCATGTTTCCTACGCACATGAATCTCCATTTCTCTGCGCCAATGTGAGATAAGCTTTATATTGAGATTTAACGTTATTTTTGATACTTAAGTTACGTAATGGTGGCGGCAGGTCGTTCCAACATTTGGTCGCGGCGTATTTAAAACTACTACAAAATGCGGTTGTACGGTGTGCAGGCAAACTGAGAGTGTAGTGGAAGCGTCTTGTGCAATGCGTAATGTTGACGTCCCTTGTCTACTCAAGTTGTGTGTGTGCAGATACACCCTCCTACGGCTTTCAATGTTTAGGATGGATAATTGATTCAAGTACGGAGTCACGTGAACTCGTCGCGCTATTTAGAAGCAGTATCTTGCACAAGCGTTCTGAACTCTCTGAATGGACTTCTTAGTACGTTCTAGTAATCGTGGGCCTATGACGACATCCATATAATTGAATTTCGAGAGTACCAATGACTCACATAGTACTATGCGAAGCTTTTCATTGAGTGGACTCTTAATTCGATTCAAAACCTTAAGCTTGTAGAAGCAGTTGCGAATGGCATTCGAAACGTACGACACGAATCGCATATTTTCATATACCAATAGACCTAGTACCAATAGTAGTTGCTAATTTTGCTTATGCCCTCGATCCTTTTACCGTTTATTTCAATTGAGGGGATTCTGCTTTTTATTGGCTACACTTGATGACGACTGCCAAGGACTATATACTTAGTTTTGCCCGGGTTCAATACCAGTGCATTTGACTTCGACCAGTCAAAAATCCTAGTTAGTTTCTCATAATTAATAAGGACCGCAATGATTCTGCCAAGTTATGTAGTTTGAATGACAAGTAGATTTGTTTGTCATCAGCGTACATATGGTATTTACATGTTGTAATCCAATTAATTACGTCTAAAGAGTATAAATTAAATAAAATGGGCCCCGGTATCGACCCTTGAGGGAATTATATAGTCTATGAAAAAGTCATAAGTTATGGGGGCTACACTTTTTCCCACTTTAGATGCGAACACACATAGTACACATAGTTACGGATTGTGTGTTCCATACAGACGGACAGACGAACATGACGCCGTATATATATCGAGTCATCAATATGTTATAGGTATGGAACAACATGGACGTGGTGTAGCAGCTGGGCTTCACCTGGTCGGAATAACTGAAATTAAATTAAATTAAAATATTTTTATTCAAAATAGATTTATAAAAGTCCTTGTTGAACGTGAATAAAAAAATCTACCTAGAACTTGCGAAATAAACACATCGGGTCTGTTACCAATTATATCAATTAAAATAATAAATAAGAGTATAACTCAATAATAAAAATTACAATTACATTTATATACTTAATCGATAAACAATAGAATTTCATCGAGATAGCCTGAGAAGAGCGCCTTACATCCAATGTGTGGTATCTGTCATAAGCTCTATTACCTTATCCTCTAGCGCACAAACGTTGCTTAACAACTTTGATTCTGTTGTAGAGGCGTATACATTGCCCCCGAAAATATCGGCTTACTCTGCTAAGTCTATACACTGCTATATCATGTTTATAACTGTTTCTAGCATTTCTATTGTGATTATCACTTATCCTACTAAATTCATTAATATTCTTACGCACATTCAGGAAATTATCTAAAATGTATTGAGAGTAAACAGTATCGTACTGGTCCTTACATGTATATCTAATGCGTCAGTATTGGAGGCTGGCTTGTAAATTGCACGAACAGTACGCTTCTGTTCCACAAAACAATATTTATGTCAGCAGCGTTTCCCCACAGCAGAATGCCATACGACATAATGCTGTGGAAGTAATTAAACCAAAGTAATTCTGCTGTATGTTCATCTGGAATAGGACTGATTTTTTTATCTGCGAATGCTGCCGCACTTTAGGGAGTCTGCAGTTTAGAGTCTAGTGTTATTCCGAAGAAAATTGTCGGATCCACTAGTTCTAATGTTTCAACATTTCAAATTACATTGGTTTGAACTTGGTTAGCATTAGGCAGTGTCAATTTAATGCATTTAGTCATTTTGCTATTCAGTAGTAAAATGACTAAATGTTGTTAAATTGTTGCTAAACAAATGTAGCATCTTTGAGAGAAAACTATTTACCTCTTCGCAATTGGTTTCCTGTCACTTACTTATGCCTAAGACGTATCATCAGCAAATATGACTATCTTTAATGAGATATAGGAGGTCGAGGATATCAAGATGGAGTCCTGTGGGACCGTCACTTTTCCTCCTATGCCTCAAAAATAGAACCAATTAACAGCAGCATTTGTAGTAGAGCCCGAATTGCTTGTCGTGTAATAAATTATTAAAATTAAAATAACATTGTAATTCATTTAAAATTTATTTTTCGAATACTTTACTAAGGGCCGGTAGTATATTTTTTAAAGTACAGGGGGGCATACAAGAAATCGGAGTCCCTCTACGACTGCTGACACCCATGAACATCAGCATAATTACTCCTTTTTATGTTGGAGGTTGGGGAATTATGTAACGGACACTTGCGTTTGAGGTACCGTCGAGCCCACACCACCGAGGCGAAACTATCTATTCAACTATACTATAGTGCGTTGCGATTGTGACTTGCAATAAATCTTTTGTTATCCTACAATGAGTTTATTTTGATCCAATATTGTAATGGGCCCTTTTTTTGACGCGGGAAAACGCATTTACGCGCCTTACGGGCTCGCGGCACATTATAGTGTCGAATACCCTCAAAAACCACCGCGAGTGCCGCCTTTGGTGACGTGCCACGGAACAATCGTCAGGGCACTTCGACGGCCAGTCAACCCCCGAAGGGACCGACGCCACCTCCACAGATGGGGTTGTCCCGCACAGAAGGATAACCCCACTAACTTTGGGACAGTACAAGGAAGTGAAGTTCCCATCCTCGCCCCTTGCCCCGTACGCAAAAGCACCACCACCTGCTCTTTTGTCCTCTCATCTTATAAGAGGGGCACATAGAGCCGCCACCTCCTCGGACCAATTGGCTTCGCCCAATGTGTCCCGGATCACCCGAAGCTAGCTGAGCCCCACCGCCACGACAAGACTTGAACCATGGTGGGGATCGTGATGGACCCTGTACCACTTGTTTTGGCACCGACATCACTTAGTGAGTTTAGCGCCTTCTCATCACAGTGGGCAGTAACTGAAAATCAGTGGCTTCAGCACGTCATGCTGGATCGTGTGCACTGAGTTACTTACCGTCTGCGTTGCTGCAGCACACACACGTACACGTAATAAACGTTGCTGCAGCACACACACGTGCACGTAATAAACGTTGCTGCAGCACACACACGTACACGTAATAAACGTTGCTGCAGCACACACACACGTACACGTAATAAACGTTGCTGCAGCACACACACGTACACGTAATAAACCTTGTTGTTGCATATGCCTGTAGACTAAGGATTTTTATGTACTTTGTTTTTTTTATTTTTCTTGTGTTGTTTTGTAAAAATTGTGCTGCTTGTGGCTGCAAATAAAGTTTTTATATGTCTGTCTATCGCCATGGATAAACAGAGCTCTATCGCTCAGCCATCGCTGGCGCCGTTACATTTACTAAATATTAAAGATAACTTTTAAAGATACCCCACAAATCAGGGGTAGTCTTAGTACTTACCATTTTAAATATTAAATAATATCTCGAGGCTCTGTGAGGTTTTTTTGTAGAGGAAAACTTTTTTTATTACAGTAGGGACACCAAAGGATAAAAGCGACGTTAGCTACTTATCATCTAATATTGCATTACGCTTAGTCCCTTTTTGAAATATCTCTGCTGTTTTGCTTTTTAGAGTTCTGCTTGATTATTTGCTGAAATTTTCCTGCAAGTTTGTAATTCCATCAATTAGATTTACTGTGATAATTAAAATCACAGAAAGTCAGTAGAAAAATGACACAACTCTCCCACATCTGTGGGTGACCCTAGCGCGGCAACACTCACAATTATCATAATACGAGGCAACACTTCCGATTCAGAGTTTAATATTCATTAGAGCGGCGCACACTGTGTTAATCAAATCACAGAGCAGTGCGGCAACATGTCGATACTTTTGTTGCCCTAGTATTATTTTTAATGTTTTGAATGTCAAACTGATGTGACATAAACTTCCGCACCGAGGCGCACGAAACCTAACAGCATAGCTACCACTACAATAAACATATAGTAGGGAAGCCAACCTAAAATGGTCCGTCTGAGTCGAAAGAAAATATAGTAATGAAGAAGGAGATACACGTAGTTAACGTGTATCTCCTTCTTCATTCATGCAATGCTTCCTTCTTTATTAACCACAACTTGTATATTTCCCTACTCAATCTATATTGTCTCTATAGGAACTCCACGCCTATGTTGACTCAAATGCCTCAGACCGGTCAAATCTGACAGTGGACACGAGAATAAAACGTCTGTGAAAAGGGTCTGTTGAATGGTTCAATACCCTGCAAAATTGACATCAAAATGAATTCATTATAATGAATGGATTTCATTGGTCTAGATTTAAATATGTGTAAGGAGATATAGATAAATTCGGAGCCCATAACGCTTTAAATAGTAAACCCAAAAAAAAAATTGTCGACAAAATCCCGTCCCCAGCGCAGGTCGAGTTAAAAAAACAATTGTAATATAATATTATGAAAACAACTGCGACGTGCATTTTTCTTTTTGTTTCGCGGGGAAACCCATTTACGCACTGCCACCGCGTCTGGGCGACACCCGGGGGGTGCGCAGGGCTCGCGGATGAACCGATCACCCCCTGCACGCGGGCGCCAGCTGCATGGCTCCTTAACCGTGAGGGAGTGCAGAGGCAGGGTAGAGCCTCTCTTAAACTATTTAAGTATAAGTCTTTGACGCGCGCTTGAATTGGAAATTAAACTGGCGGATGAGTGAAAAGGGCGTTACGAAAACAATGCCACTGAAAGTTGTCTGGAAGAGAGAGATGCGTGTTTTATGTTACTGTACGTGATAGAGAGAGGTGCGAGCGCACGTTTTCTCTCTCTCTCTCTCTCTCTCTCTCCCTCTCTCTCTCTCTTCCACTCATATATAGTGTATGGCCTAAACTTAAGTTCGTATTAAGTTTTATTTACTTCAGTTGTGTGCTCTAATGCACTCGCGTTTTTATTGCAATTACTTATGTTGATGAATCCTGCTAAAAGCTAAGCCCGTTTTATTGGACTAGGTATTAACGGACTTGACCCATCACTCGCTTTCACCGCTGCTACATAAGCTTTTGATGACTACCGACGCCTCGTGTGTAAGATACGTTGCCCTCCTATCACCTCCCCACCCCATGGGCCACCGGATACTCACAAACCGCACTAAACGCGACAGCGACGCTTTGATGACTACCAACGTAGACGCCGCAAGAGATATATTTGCCTCAGGCTCTACTGGGCTGCAGTACAGCGCTGCGGCTGAAATGTTACAGCCCCCCGCCATTACGCCCCGCAGTACAAGCGCGTGACTGTTGTACGCGGTTACGTGTGGAAACAGCTCGCATAAAATGTTATCGCTCGCCCTACTGCTATTTGTGCTCCGCTGCGGAAGTACTGCAGGTACGTATTCTGACGCACCGCGGCGAGACACCACCGGAGGATACAGAAGGGAGACGAGCGTAAAACGCGGCCGTCTACGTCGAGAGAGACAGCAAACGTAGTACACGTCCATCTTCGAACATCGCGACGGAACTCTAAGATCCACGCCCATCATCATTGATGTCCGTAAGTCCACATCAGTGCGGTTTAAACGCCACTTCCTACCGCGCACGGCTGTACTGTGGAACCAGCTGCCTGCCTCGGTATTTCCGATCCGATACGATTAGAGTAATTCAAGATTTATAGAGCAATGATAACAATTAATAATACATAATATGGGGAAAACCTACATAATTATATTAAATTAGCCAATTAGTTCTGTAATTGAGTAGTGGTGCTTAAGTTTAAACTATTTCAGAATTTCTTTTTTAAACTTTCCTTCTGTATTCTCTCTGTGAATGTGACACGACCAGGAGTTCAATGGACGAGCGTGAGGACTATCAGATCTTAGTGCACAAGTTTGACTGCACAGAAACTCTTAGTGCACAAGTTTGACTGCACAGAAACTCTTAGTGCACAAGTTTGACTGCACAGAAACTCTTAGTGCACAAGTTTGACTGCACAGAAACGACATAAGTTTTTGAATTAAAATTTTTTCTCTGCTGATTTGGAGACTTCGCTGATGTAACGAAAGCTTCCGAAAAGGGAGCCGCGGATGTTGAGAGGGAGTTACAAGTTAGTGAAGATAAATAGAGAGAGAATTGCGGTTTGTATATTACTGTAGGGCCAAGAGAAAGGCGAGAGAAGACTCTTCGTGTCATGGCTATGGGTGCGTGAAATCAACCAGTTACGTTTCGTATAAGTAAAGAAGTTCTACTTCATTCGTGTGGTCTAAAATATGCACTTGTTTTATTACAGTAGGGGCCAAGCAAGAATTGAATAGCGACACCCATTGATATCCACCCAATCCCAGAGGCGCGAGGAAGGTTTTAATGTAAACTGTTTAGAATATGATGATAGTAATTGGTGAGAAAATGAAGCCTCCCGTGAGGTTTTATCGAAAACGCTGTCTCATCCCTCTGTTATACTGCGTGAATTGTAAATATTTGACATTTTGTAAGCAGGTAATGGTCCCGTGAGCGGGTGACAGAGGAGGCCGCCGACGCGGCCTCCCCCCGCCGACCACGAATGGGGATACGAAGGAGGCGCTATCTGCAGCGCATTCAGTAGTGCCCCTGTGTTCCGTGTCGGGCCGGAGTGGAAACCCGGTCCATAATATCATCAAGACACAGCGTCGTGGGAACTGTCATGGCGTAGCCGGACAGTCACCGAGGAGCTGAAGTCTGGCCTTTTCTCCGAGGCCAGCCTGTCACTGGAGGGGTCCTGTTGCCTGCAGATCCGGGACCCTCCACTAATAGTGGCTGAAGGCTCCCGTAGGGGTTTAGTTGGTATTGCTAACCAATAGCCGAGTTCAACATAGGTCTGGGGTTCTCCCCGGGCTCCCAGGTATCATGCGTAAATGCATTCACCTTCGTCACCAAAAAGAAAGGTAATAGTCCCGTGTAACCAATAAAACTACAAAAAAGCGAAAATATGGTTTCTTACTTTGACGACGGGTGGCTCATTTGGTAACGTGGCGGTTAGTCCGCGCGTTGCGCCAGAGGTCGCGGTTTCAAATCCCGCCTAGGTCATGGCTGATTATATATGTATTTATTTAATAAAAATCTTAAATATATAAAAATTCTCAAATTTTCAACCGCACAGATACTACTAGTTTTTTTTGTTTTGGCATACAAATTGATTGAATTACTAAAATGGCTATTGAACAATAAATAGGTGTTGGTGATAAAAGTGTTAAAATTTAGGGTTGTGTGTATTTTTTAATGTAACATTATAGGAAAATACAAACAAACATATAATACAGAAAAACATATAATACGAACAAACATATTATCCAAAAGCTAAAAAGAAAATTTAAGTTGAACAATCCTTATCACTTGCTGAATATGCCTATAAAATTTGGTAAAAATCGAAATTTCGGAGGAGCAATGTAACTAACATTGTAACACGTGAATTTTATGTAGTAAGAGGAATAGGACGCAAAACAGCAAAATTATAAATCATCCGAACAATGCGGAGCTGGTCTGATATACTGTGGAAGATCATGCTGACCATGAATGTCTGTCCCATTGGAGAATTGGCATCAGGATGTGTTGTCAGAGATCGTGGCTCTCAACACGAGGCACAGCGGATCCGCACGCCGTGACGTCATCGACATTAGTCCAGCACATTCATGACTCAAAATAATTTACTTCTTTTCAGATTTAAATGAAAATAAACAAGGAGTTGAAGTCTTGAGGCAAGAACTCTTAAGAGACAACTCTGATTATATGAGTGATGATGAGACGATTTTACGTAAAGCGATGAAAATTTATGAAAAAAAGAATGAAAATGACTTGACAGAAAATAGGTCAGGAAATAAAGAACAGGATACGGCTTTTGTTGAAAACACGGTGCACAAATCTAAATCTGACACGAAAGTAGATAGTATTATAGATAACGCGGGAGAAAGTAACGGAAAGATTGAAAAATCAACGTACAAATCTAAATTGGATTTAGAATCAAAGAAAGGAAGCAAACTCAAGGATAATATATCTATAAATAGAAAAATATTGCAAGGAAAAGATAGAAAACACGCAAAAAATATATCTAAAAAATATGAAAAAAACGCTAATACTAAGTATGATTATATTGATGAATTTATAACAAAAGATAAGAACGAAAGTGACGGAAATAGTAAGGAATTATTTAATGTAAATAGAAGCTTGAAAAACAAAAAACAAATATTGGGAGGAGTGACAAGTTTAGAAGACGAAATAAAAGTAAAAGAGAAAGACGATATTATAATTAATAGAGAAGAAAACAGTCAACATTTCGTAAAAATTCGAGAATCGTTCAATACTATTCAACATATCTTACAAGATATTAAAAAAATCTCTGAACGAGTGATTCGATTGAATAGAGATAAAGATTTAAGAGGACAGGAAAACCTTGATGAAAATTATACCAAAGAAGAGGACCAAACTGTTCAAAATAGAAAAAAGTCATTAAGTCAAAGTTGGCAAAGCATAGAAGACGGAAAACAAGCATTCAAAAGAGTGATAGAAGCGGAAAATACAAAAGAAATGAGAGATAAGAAACCTTATATTAAAAACAATGCAAAAGAAAACAACCGAACTGTTGAAAGTAAAAAAGAATCAAAACACATCCTGCAAGACGAAATAGCGCCCGTATACAAAACAGTGAAAACAGCAAAAGATAAAATAAATTTTAGAAATAAGAAAAGGAAAATTAAAAACATCCCAAAAGAAAATAATCAAAGTATTGAAAATGATAGTAAATCATTCTTTGAGATAACTAGACGTGCTAGAGACAAGAAACGAGCAAGTACAGATGAAGTAAGAAATGTAAAAGAAAAGCCACACGTCATCGACCCTTTTGACGATTCTAATCTACCTGAAGATACTAAAGATAAAACACTCATATCTAATCGAGTCACAGATGAAAAAGATAATTACTCAAAAGGACATATGATAGAGCAAAATGTTTTTGATAAAGCCGTAATTTCCAACAAATATTTAGTTACATCTAAATATACTTTTTTAAAGGTGTAACTACTTGTAATTTTGTAGAAATGCATTGCAGTTCCAAACACCACGAGTAGTAGCTCTCCCTCATATACATCTTATTTTTTATGAGATAGGGGGCAAACGTGCAGGTGGTAGTGGTTACTACCGCCCATAGAAATGTGAATACACAAGACTACAAAACGCTTTGTATCGGATCAGAAATATGGAGGGAGGCAGCTGGTTCCAGAGTAATGTAGTGCGCAGTAGGAAGTAGCGTTTAAACTGCACAGTTGTTGATTTACGGACATCAAGGCGATGGATGTGGAACTTAGAGCTCTGTCTCCATGTCAGAATATGGAATTCTGCTATTGGTATTAAGCCAAATAATTCCCCGGAACACTCCCCATAGAAAATACGGTAACGGCCGCACAGAAAACCGGCATCTCTTCGTTGGACTAAAGGATCGAGCTATCCGCAAATAACTTGGTCGGCAACGATTCGAGTCGCTCTACGTTGTATGCCCTCAATTATCTTTGGACGAACCAAGTTACAATAAGATATAAAAAAATGCAAACATGAGGGTAACATGTTTTTCATTTATCTAGACACAGGCATTAAAAGGAAGCGGCTAACGGGGTGTTTGCCACCTCCTTAGGTAGGCTGGTGCCTCCTTTACGCCTCTCGCTTATGGAACTTGACGTACAGAATTATTTTCAGGAAAAACATCCATCACGCCGTCAAAACGCACAAACGCTAGTACAAGAGGAGGCGGCGGAGGGAGTGGTCATCTCCTCCTTAGACGGGCCGCTGCCCCCTCTGCGCCTGCCGTCAGCGAGGAGGCAATACATGGAGGGGTACGGCGCTGTCCTGTCAGAGGAAGAGGAAGCCGCGCCGCTGCCGGGCACCTCAGATGATAAATAAATGAGTTTCTTAGTAATAAACTGTTCAGTTTGCTTTTATAACCTGTTTAGAATGTTTCAGTCTAGATAAATCTTTTTATAGTATAGGGGGCAACGCTCGTGGCCTTTTGATGACTACTGACACCCATAGACATCCGCATTATTGTTGTCATGCAGATGCGTTGCCCCTTTCTTCCTCTTCAACGGGCCACCGGCTACTTACAAACTAAACTCGACTGCATAGCTGTCACTATGTTTGTCACCCACGAAATTTGGATCGTTCACTTAATTCCTCATTTGCACTCTCATTTCGTGCAGTACTGTCGTGTGGCGGTTGGTTTTTCAATACTATAAAGGGGCTAGTAATTGTCATGCAGGTGTGAGATTATCCACTCCCCTCGCCTCCACCGGTGACTCCCGACCACACACGCGATGGCTCGGCCTTCACGTGAGCGTGAGGTACCTCTTCGGCCGCGCCGGCCCGATTAGCCAACAACGATACTACGTCTTACAATAACAAGAAAACATTTTAACGAGAAAATAAACAACGAAATAAAATGTTGCGAAATATTGCATTTTATGTTCAAGAAACAATTTCAGAGTAACATGCACGTGTGGTGGATGTTTATGTGTGCGTGTGCTGCGAGCGAGGCTGGGGCCCGAGGTCAGAGTTCGGACATAGAACGTAAACTACAGTGTTTCTAAAACTTGTTACAGCCTGTGGTTTCGCCCGCGTAATTTACGATTTTACTTTTCTTTTTCTCTTTCTCAAAACCGTCCGTATAAATATGTCAAGTTACGCTCGTTGTGAAAACAACTTAAAATTTTGCGCAAGGTTGATTTTGCAATAAAATTATGTTCATGTACAATTCGATCGAAAATATCGAATTGTGTATCTTGTATTTTTGTTAATCAATGGGTATAAGAAGCTCAAGTTTTTTTCTAGCATAGTCATGCTGAATCCTGCAGTTGCTGTGACTGATGTGCAAAACAGATTAGTTAGTACCACAAAAGTCTCTTAACCGAAGCAAAAATACATTTACGTGTACTTAAACATTTTAGATTCTAAAGAAAAAGACTTCGTTGAAATAGTGAAAAATAATCTTAAGAGAAACAACGAGGATTATGTAGACACGACGACTAAAGCGAACACGACATCGGGCCACATCGGGGGCAGACGAGCATTACAAGTAGATTTGGACTACTACGATTTCAACTCGACAAGTAAAATCAAATCAGATCTCACTGAACTAGCGCACAAGAACATATCCAACCATGTACCAGCCGGCCACACATCGGCGGGCCGTGTGGATACAGACACCGTATACGCTAACCACAAGGCGCTACAGGCGAAGCTTGGAAAAATTATCAAACATTATAGAAACAATGAAGCGTTGAACCAAAGGAATTGGACGGCGAAGACAAACCAAACGAGAAACTTAGCAAATGTGAAAAGGACGCAAATACAAAGAAGCAAATCTCGAGAAACTTTGATGCGAAACAAAATAATTGCCAACGCGGGGAAAATGCTGAGGCATAAAGCAGACGGAGACAGCAATACGCCGGTAATCGAATATGACACGGAGCACACAGGAACGAAGAAAACTGCAGCAGACGCTCAACTGAGAAATCGGTACGAGGGCACGGATGATGAAGAAAAGAAATATATATGGGCCAACACCACGTACGACACAATGGAAGAAGAATTCGATAAATTTTTAATAAAAGAGAAAGAAGAAAAAAAGAGAATTAAGGAGAGCAACATGGCGGATGATAGACGGCTTGACATGTCACCAGCCAAGGGTGGAGGGATACAGCTGAGAAGGTCGCAGGTGGGTACTGCTCTACAGTAATGTTCCCTCACATTTAAGATTAGCGTGACTGATGCAGCATTGCCGCCCACTTGGGCCGGCACCGGGCAGTCTCCCTCTATAGACGTCTTTTATTTATTTCTGTCATTCCTAAATTTATTTTTATATATATATGAATGACAGAAATAAATAAAAGACGTCTATTCGACCACATACAAGAGACATAGGCGAACATTTCACTTACAAATATAATAAAAATATAAAATAAAATTAGCACTAATATAAATGTGTGCCTCTCGGATGGGCCAAATTGGTTTAGTTCGGCATAAGTCAGGTGAACATGATAAAGAAGGCACCTGACACCGCTTTTCATCCAAACCATCCATCGAGTGCGTCTCAGCAGCTGAGCATCAAAAAAACACATATCGTAAAAAAAGAAAAGTAAAGGTACGTACTGTTTCACACAAACAATAATAAAAAAAAAAGCAAAGAAAGACGAAAATGTTACTAAACAGTTAAAATTAATTAAAGTGTACTGCTAACATAAAACAATTGGAACGAATATATTTACAAAGGTGTACATAATATTCACATACACATATATACATACATACACACATACATGTATACATACACACGTATATACATACATGTATACATACACACGTATATACATACATATATACATACATACATACATACATACATACATACATACATGTATACATACACACGTATATACATACATATATACATACATACATACATATATACATACATACATACATACATATATACATACATACATACATACAACATTCATATATATATATACATATATACATACATATATAGGCATATTTCTATATGATGGACATAATTCCGGCTACATCCACCCTCCGTTGCTGTTCAAAAAGAAAATCCTTTAGGTGTCGCCTATACGTTTGTACATTGCTCAGTGCTCTTATTGGTGGCGGCAGATTGTTCCACACTTTTGCAGCTGCGTAGCTAAAACTACCTCTCGTAGCTAAAACTACCTCTCGTAGCTAAAACTACCTCTCGTAGCTAAAACTACCTCTCGTAGCTAAAACTACCTCTCGTAGCTAAACTACCTCTCAAAGCAGCGGTTCTATGTGGGTGCGTTGCAAGCTGCTGCGAGCACTGCCTGCGCGCGGTGAGCCCACTTAGTTTCAACAGTAGACACGCAAGGTGATGTTTGCGACTAGATTTCATTTTAAAAATAGATTGCGGAAAAACGGCGTGACATGTGCTGGAAATGGTGTTGAGTAACAAAAACGAGTGCAAGCGTTTTGAACCCTCTGCTTTAGGTTTGCCGTTCGTACACCGTGTCACAATAGTTTAGTTTAGATAGGACAAGATTCTCAACTAAATGTTCACGAAGCTCTTCGGAGAGGAAGGGTTTTATTTTGTACAGAACTTTAAATCTGTAGAAGCTGTTTTTTGCAGACTCACCCAGTTGTTTCTCGTATCTAAGCTGGCTATCCAAAAGTAGTCCCAAATTACGAGCTTCATTGACTCTGGCAATAGACTCTCCTAATAAAACAATATCAAGAGACGCGGGGAGTCATCCAATCTGTCGCTCGAATCTAAAAAGCATATACTTAGTTTTCAGGGGATTCAAAATCAGACCGGTTACCTCCGCTCACTTAGCGATTCGGTCCAAGTCATTTAAACCCCTCAATGCACTTTCATACTCATTAGCATGAAAGGAAACATATAGCTGTAAGTAATCTGCATACATATGGTTATTGGATTTACTGATGCAGCCATGTGTATCCGCGCAGTATAAATTAAATAAAATGGGCCCTTGGATGGACCCCTATGGTGCCCCCTCCTCAATAAAGTTATAAACGAAGCTTTCGTCTTCCCATTTCTAGCCCGAAGCTCCACAAATTATTTCCTATTTGTGAGGTAACTATAGAACCAGCGCAGAGCTTTGCTATCAAATCGAAAAAAACCTTAGCTTAGAGAGAAGCAAAGTTGTATTAATTGAGCTTTTAACCGAGAAAAAAAACGCAAGCAATATAAGAAGTGTACACATCCCTTTGTCTTGGGCCGCGAGAATATTGTCCGTAACGTCCAACAAAGCGGAGGTTTTACTTCGTGGTCTCTATAAAATGCGTCATCTGGATGCAAACAACTTTTTCCAATATTTTTGAAATGCATAGCTAGATGCTAACAGGCCTAAGATCTTTTTCATCTACCGGGTTATGGTTTTTAGGCAACAACCGCACAACTGCAATTTTCCACTGATCGGAATATGTAAATGTCACCATCGAGCGGTTTATTATTCCAGTAACAGCTTCAATATTATATGGAAGTGTCGTCATTAACATACCCACTGTAATATGATCGTACCCTTCAGCGTTAGATTTAAGTTTATAAATAATTTGTGATACATCGGTAGTCCTCACAGATTCAGTTTTAAAACAAGAGGAACTAAAGCTGTTAAATTCAAAGAATGTTAGGGTTGATAAGATAGTTGTCATGGGATATTCAAAAAAATATTGTTTATTTTATGCGGGTCTATGTAATGGGACGGAAGGTCTTGATTATGGTTTTTAGATATGATAGAGGATTTCAAATTATTCCACAAAAATCTGGACCTTTAATTTTATTATTATTGGCTGGCTCAGTTGGTAACATGGCGCCAAGCACGCGTGTTACGCCAGAGGTCGCGGGTTCGAATCCCGCCTAGGTCACGGATGTTTATATATGTATTATATGTATTTCTATAATAAAAATCTTAAATATATAATAAATTCTTAAATCTATAAAAATATTAAATTTATTTCCTTTGCCTAGTATCTCTAACACAAGTCCTTCGGGTTAGCACATGGCTAGGCTAACGTGGTGTGTTAAGTCCACACATATTATTTATTTATTAATATTATAGCGAAAGTATGCAACTTTGTATAGGGACTTTATTACTTGTGATTTTAATTACTGTGTAGTTGGCCGGGAGGTTGGTACAAATTAAATCGATCAGCGTCTCGCTCGACTCTGTAAAATGCGTAGGTGCGGAAATTATTTGAGACAGATTAAAACTATTTAAAAATCTAAACATTTCTTAGCTTTGGACTCGTTTTTATTTAAAAGATTGACGTTAAAGTCTCCCAACAATATGTATGTGGTCGTCACAATTACCCATGCTAGACACGGTGTCAATGATGGCATCAAAAAGAAGTCAACGTCTAAACAGGGTGTGGTGTTTAACATCTTCGCATTGACTGAAACTGTCATCCACCATTTGTGGGTTTTCTTCACTGGCCTGGGTCTCGCGGGTACGGCCGCCCGCCGGGTGGTCGCGCGTGTAGCGGGGCCAGGTCCCTCAGGTGCGCTTGCGGTCCATTGTCCGCGGCACTAAACATGCCTCGAGACAATCGGGCCACAAACTCACGGACAGACTCCATCCGCAGGTCTCACGCGATCACGTCATTCCAGGCGTAGCGGCCGGCTCCCGTGATTATTCGCAGGGATATGCTCTGCTGGGCTTGCAGGTGCTTCTTCTGGTCGGGGAGGTGAGCGCGCAACATGCCGGGGCAGCGTAAGTGAGTCACGACCGGATGTACATCTTGTATATGCCCAATTTCGTGCGTAATGGAAGCTCGGATGCGAGTACTGGTCGCAGTAAGGCGCGGGCTGCCCTCGCCTGGTTGATCATTCGATCGACCTGCGAGCCCATCCGCAGCGTGCGATCAATGCTGCACCCGAAACACACGACCGGGGACCTCCAAGACAACTCCTGGCCACACAACTTCAACCGCCCCGACATGTTGCGCCGCGTGCTGATAAATGGGATGCTGTTCTCTACACTTTGACAGACATCCTCCATTTGTCGAGCCCAGCTGCTTGCTCCAGCTTTCGGGACGAGGAAATGTAAGCACTGTCGTCAGCGAATTATTAGTTGGTATAGGCCGTGTGGAGGCAAGGGGACCAACCTCACCAAGAGGCCCGGATGCCACATCCGGCCGAAGGCCTTCTCCCTGTCTTTAGACTTGGCCACATACGACAGCAGCGGCCGATCGGCCGGTAGCTTCCGGGTAGGTTCCGAGACTTGCTCGGCTTTGGGAGAACGACGATTCTCCCTTCCTTCCAGATATCCGGAAATTGGACGTGCGGAGAACGCCGTTAGCTATCCTGGTGAGAGCCACGGCTGTGCGCCACGGCATCATCACCAGTGCCGTGGGGGGGATGTTGTCGGGTCCTGGTGCTTTACGCGTCGATTGAGATCGGCCGTGATCAGCTGGCAGCGGGTCCGGGCCCAGAGCCTTCTCAACTGCCCTTACTTCATTAGATCAGACAGGAGGTCGGGAGCGAGGTCACTCCGACGGCGCGCTTTGACCGGTGTGGTGGTGGTCGCCGCGGCCCGTGCTTCCCGGATTTTGTCCGTGAGACTACAGGCCGCAGCTTCCACCTCCCCCGCTGTTTAAGCTACCCATCTATAGTGAAGTCGGCCATAGGGTCTCTGAAGATCTGCCAGTCCACACACTGACTGGTCCGTTCCCGCTCCCTTTCGACCGCCGTCGAGTGTAATGTGATTAGGACTGGTAGGTGCTGCGTGTCCAGGTCATGCAGCACCTCCATGTCCAGTGTGAAGTGGAGGTTGTTGTGAATGACGATGTTCAACACGTCCGGGTTCCCCAGACAGTGTGCTTGGAGTTCAAGTCACCAGCAACCAACAGCTAGCCCCCATCACCTAGTACGCGATGGTCGTCGGTGAGGTCGAAATAGTGTGTGGGAGGCCTATATGCCGCGTAGATTCTCAACTCCTCTCCCGACACTTGCACAACCCGCCATGTTGCATGTCCTGCCGAACGAGCACTGCCGCACCTCTGTACGCCCCCCACCATGGTTCAAGCCTTGTCGTAGCGGTGGGGCTTAGTAGCCTGGGGTGAACCCAGGCGAAGCCAATTGAACCAAGGGTGATCTTTGCACCCCTCTTATAAAAAGAGGGGGCTTCAAGATCAGGAGGAGGAATCGTTGTCGGTACCCCTCTTATAAGAAGAGGGGACGGGGCAAGGGGCGAGGATGGGAACCTCACCCCATTGCACTGTCCCAAAGTCGGTAGGGTTGTTCTGTAGTGCTGGGCAACCGCATCTGTGGAGGTGGAGTTGGTCCCTTAGGGGGCTGACTAGCCGTCGAGGTGCCCTAATGATTGTTGTTCCGGGGCACCTCACCAAGGGCGGCACTGATGGCACTCGCGGTGGTTTTTGTGGGTATTCGGCACTATCATATGCCGCGAGTCCCACACACCACTGGACCCCACCCAGGGCCAGTAAAGGCGCGTAAATGCGTTTCCCCGCGACAAACAAAAAAAAAACCTCTGTACACCCTGCCGCTCGGCGACACCTCATCCATGCGATACACGGCATAGCTCGCCATCTTCAGGTCCTGCCCAGGCCCCAGCCATGTCTCTCCTAACAGTATGACGTGGATTTCGTACTCCTGGGCGAGCTGTCTGAGGTCCTGGATTTTTCCTCGGATGCCGCCGGTTCCAGTAGATGATTCGCAATTGCTTACGATCCATCACCGGTTCCCTTCTGACTAGGTGTATGGTGTTGGGCTTATTTGTGATGTGGCTGTGTGCGACCATATCCTGAGGTGCTGAGCAGACGAGTGAGCTCCTGCCTAATCACTTGCCTGAGTTCCTCCCTGACGATCTCAGCGTTTATCTCCCTGAGCTCGCCAGTTCTGAGCCAGGATCGACTTTCCGGCAGGGCTGTTTCCTTAGGCTCTGCGTGGCCCCGGGGTGTCTACTTGGTGGTGGGTACTGGGGGTGTGGTGTGTAGTGTTGTCCTGGGTGCAGGTTTAGGCCTTAGGGTGGCTGGCTGCAGTGCGCATGCTCCCTCAACGGCCTGGCGGGTTGGATCCTCCGCGCTCGGGGGAGGAAGCTAATAGCGTCACCGGTGCCGACAGCGTCGGGCCTGGTCGATACTCGACTCCACCGCCAACGACTCCGCAGGTGGGGACTAGGGGGTCTGGCTTCCCACCCTTCTCCTTCGGGGCTTGGTACTGCTTGACCCCGGATTTATTCGGGATCAGCGGACTGAGCTTTAAGCTCCCGAGTCTCGCCTCCTGAGGTTGGTCCTGCACCTACGGTTGTTAGCGGTGTGCGGCCCGCCGCAGTTTGCACACGTCGGTGTGGCTCCTTTGGCCAGAGGGCAGTCGGCAACCGCGTGGTTCTGCCCGCATCTCACGCATCGGATTTGCCAGTGATAGTTCGTGGAGGAGAAGAAGAAGAAGAGAAGGCTGGCACCGATGACACTGTGACGGCCCCCCGTGCACTACCCCCGGCATGCATAGCTGCTCCTTGACCTCATAGAGGCGTCGGAGCTCCCCGTTGTACATGCGCATGTACGGTATGTGAAGCTACGGTATCTAGTCGCGTCCGTCGACTTCGCGGAGGACGCGCCCTCCGGTTCCCTGTCCGGCGGCACAGCAGAGGCCGAGCCCGGCGCCGTCGTCGAGTACGTGCTTTTAGAGGACAGAGTTGAGCGCTTTTGGGGGCGTAACCTCTCCATTTCTTCCTTAAACTCCTCCATCTCCACTGGCGTGGGAAATAACGGGCGTCTTACTACAATACAGTCTGTATTTTCCGACTTACGTGGCATGTTGAGGGATCACAGGTCCTCCGTCGGACTCGCTGTCCACTTCCCGGACCTTTCTTCACAAAAGGTCGGGGAGTATGTCGCGCGATGCGGCTTCGGACCTGTTGAGGTCTGGATGTCTCACGCAATATAATACAAATTATACACTGTGTATACATACACAAAGCGCTTTGGCTTCGCCCGAATTCCGAACACGGCACGGAATAATAACTATTCCGGACCGCGTTCTGAAGAGAGACAGCATTCCGAGTGCGAATGAATGCAGCAGCAGCCGAGCCGGCTTTTACATAAGGCACTGCTGGTCATCTCCACAGAAACTGTGAGGGGTTACGGGTATCGAGGCGAACCTTATAACCCGGGTTGGGTCGCAAGGGGACGACTAACCCCTCGGTAACGAGGCCGCAATAAAATTGCGGTTTGCCATCCTGGCTTTTGGCTCAGGGAAATGTAGGCCCATTTAGGGCCTGTGTGTTATGTGGTGTGTTGTGACAGTAGCGATTGGGTGTGTCATGCGTGCGCATGTGTGATCCTCGTCCGGATCGCAGGACACGCAGTCCCTAGTCCGCTTGGTGGATCACGGGGGGGAGGTCACGCGGATACGGTCTCACGTCAGGTGGTCGCGCATTGCGCGCTTGGCGCTTGCCCGACTTCCGCAGAACGATAACCCTCCCCTTTTTCCAGGTCTCCGGAAAGTGGGCCGTCCGGAGAATGCCATTTGCGATCTGGGTGAGAGCCACGGCTGCTCGCCTAGGCATCATCACCAGCGCTGTGGGGGGATGTCATCGGGGCCTGGAGCTTTGCGTCTCGAGTGGCGAAGTGCGACTATCCGCAGCTCAGAGGGGGAAATGAAATCCTTCCCGCTGATTGGTGTCTAGAAGTGGAGTGATGGTGGTCGGTTTAAGGCGTGCAGGCTGGTGTCGTTTTCGCTGGCATGGAAGACTGTACTCTCCCAGCCTGCTCCACGACACTCCTTGTTGTTGTGCCTTGATCCTCGGACAGCGGGTACGGGCCCAGAGTTTCCTCATCTGGCGTTTCCTTTGCAGGTCCGCCAGTAGGCTCGGGGGGAGCTCACCCCGCCGGCGCGCTGTCACCGGTACGACGGTGGTCGCCGCCGCCCACGCCTCCCGGATTTTCTCCGTGAAGAGTCGAGCGGCGGCTTCCACCTCGCCCGGAGTAGACAGTTGCCCGGCGATGGTGAAGTCGACTAGGCTATCCTGATAGACGGCCCAGTCGATCCTCTCTCTGGTACGCACTCCTTCCCTAAGGATTGCTCCGGAATCAAGTGTGACGAGGATGGGTAGGTGTTGAGTGTCGAGGTCGTACAGGACCTCGATGTTGACCGTGGCCTTGAGGTTCTGGTGTAGGGCGATGTCAAGAACGTCCGGGGTGCGCAGGGGATCCGTAGGCACGTGTGTAGGACAAGGTGGTCCTTACACCGTGTAGCCGCGCTCTTCCGAATCCTCCTGCAGTCTGAAGCCAGCGTTGTTCGTGACGGCCGAGCCCAAGCAAGGATGCTTGGCGTTCAGGTCGCCGACCAACAACACCTGGCCGCTATTCCCCAGCACGTTGTGGACATCACCTAGGTTAACACTGTTCCCGGGATGTCTATACGCCGCGTAGATCCTGAGCTCCTCCCCCGCCATGTGAACGACTATACCAGTTCAGCCCATGTCGGTGAAGGGGCCCTGCATCAATTCGTCGTGGACGACGTCCCGCCAAACGAGCAAATCCGTACCTCTGTACGGCCTCCCGCTCGGCGACACCTCGTCCCTCCGATACGCGACGTAGTTCGGTAGCCGGAGGCTCCGCGTCGGCCCCAGCCAAGTCTCGCCCAGCAGGATAACGTGTAAGTCATACTGCTGAGCGAGCAGCCGGAGACTGTCGCTCTTGCCTCCTATACCTCCGGGGTTCCAGTAAGCGACCCTGAGTTCGTCACGATCCATCACTGGGTCCCCGTTGGTTGACTCCGTGCGTGTGTAATTTGCGCCCAGATGCGCGGGTCCTGGAGCACCCTGGACAGCTCGTCTTTTACGACCGCCCTCAGCTCCTCCCTGACGATCTCCCGGATTAACTCCCTGAGATCGTCAATGTGGACCCCGGGCTCGTCGCGCCGATGCTGCTCCCCCTCCGAACGCCTCGGTTCCCGCGAAAGTGGGGGGACTGATGTCCGTGGTGAAGGAATTGGTGTCTGTACTGTGGGGTGAGTTGGTACGCTAAACAAATGTGGACCACACTGTAGCTGGAGCGGGTGCTCCACCACTTGGCCATGGATTTTAACACTCGGTCGGAGTCTTGCTCGACATGGAAAAGGCGACCGGGTGTAGCACCCGGGCCTCTTGATCAAGTTGATGGACGTCGGCGTCCCGCTGGCTCTCGTGCGACCAGTGGCGTCGTTCTTGGAAGGGAGAACCTTCCGGGTAGCGGTGGAGGGGCGACATTCCTCCCTGCGGGCTATACGTGCTGAAGTGCCGCAGGGCAGTTGAAGTTCTGTGGCCAGGATCGCTGGTTGATCGAATGATCAACCAGGCGGGGGCAGCCCGCGCCTTACTGCGACCAGTGCTCGCATCCTAGCTTCCATTACGCACGAAACTGAGGATATAGAAGACGTACATCCGATCGCGACTCACTTACGCTGCCCCGGCATGTTACGCGCTCACCTCCTCGAGCCAGAAGAAGCACCAGCAAGCCCAGCAGAGCAAATCCCTGCAAGTAATCACGGGAGCCGGCCGCTACGCCCGGAATGACGTGATCGCGCGAGACCTGCGGGTGGAGTCTGTCAGTGAGTTTGTGGCCGGATGTTCTCGAGGCATGTTTAGTGCCGCGGACAATGGACCGCAAGCGCACCTGAGGGACCTGGCCCCGCTACACGCGCGACCACCCGGCGGGCGGCTGTACCCGCGTGACCTCGTATCCCGTGTTCCACCAAGCGGAGAAGGGTCCTCGGCCCCAACAATTAGGACGAGGATCATTCACTCACATACATAACCCACACCACACTTGGACATCATCACACCACACCTGCAGGCCGGTAGGCCGCGGTCGCAACCCCAGTTTCGGGCCATACGGCCTTCGCACCTAGGTGCGCAACAACCCACCACCATCAGTGGGTTGCCCCATCACCGGGGGGATGGCTGCCCCTCGCGAACGGACCCGGGTCATGAGGTTCGCCTCGAAACCGCAATCCTCGCAGGCCAGTGGAGAAAGCCCACGGACGGTAAAAGCCGACCCCACCGCTGCGGCCGCTCGGCGGGCACGGCACATGACGCATTCGGAGCCCGGACACGACAGATGTGCGACCACTTTCCCCGGGCCGCAGCCACGTCTCGTTTACAGCCATCACGTTTACTGCATCGATAAAATCATCGTGATTTGTACGTAAGGAACCCACATTTAGAAATCCAAGTTTAAAAGATTTGTATATCATCATTATTTAAAAATGGTTTATACATTTAACATTAAATATAATTTAAAAATGGTTTATACATTTAACATTAAATATAATTTTAAAATGGTTTATACATTTAACATTAAATATAATTTAAAAATGGTTTATACATTTAACATTAAATATAATTTAAAAATGGTTTATACATTTAACATTAAATATAATTTAAAAATGGTCTATACACTTAACATTAAATATAATTTAAAAATGGTTTATACATTTAACATTAAATATAATTTAAAAATGGTTTAAACATTACATTATCTACATTTAAATATACTACAATTAATAAGAAATTAAATATATTAAATAATTTTTAGTGTAGAAATAGATATAATACATAGATAAATTTCCATGACCTAGGTGTAACCCGTGACCTCTGGTCTAACACGCGGACTAACCGCCACGATACCGACTGAGTCAGCCAGTCGTCCAACATATGGATCATTTAGTACATGTCCAGAGAGAATACCCAACTTAGTGAAATAATTACCTCTTGCTACAAACTCGAACAAGTTGTGTTATGAAAAACGACTATAAAATCATCGTGTATGTATATTTGTACTCTCTTTATTATGACCGTGGTTTTTTAAAAAATAAGTGATTAAAAGTACAAGAAGTATATGTATATAGTATATACATATACTTTTTGTATATATATATATATATATATATATATATATATATATATATACAAACTCTCGAAAAACATCTTTCTGCCGCAGTCAGTTAAAAATAGAGAAGGAGAGTGAACTGTACTTGATGACTCTTTCGACTCGGACGGGCGCGTTTAGGCTGGCTTCCTTGTCTAGATTATTTCTATGTTACACCCCCGTGTCTCGGACAAGCTAGGTCGTCGGTCCTGCGCCTGATTTCTCTCCCCTCAAGTGGGACTGCCGTCCCATGCGCTCTTATGCACTGTTATCATGCGCAGTTGGCTTCTACACGTGGCCGCTATAATAATAAATAATACTTTATTTTTCCCCACACAATCGTTTACATACTTTGGCAACATTATATTACAAATAAGATTTACTTTGTGTGAGACTGATGCCTTTGCTAGGTGTTGTTTATTTTGCCTCATTATTTCAAATACATGAATTAGTTTACTAATTCTTGATGCCAAAAGTTTGTAAGTGCGGAAGGAAACTGAGGGTATCATCCAGCATGATGCCCATGTATTTTATATTATTAACGGCGGTTAATTTGGGGCACAAACAGACACCATTTGTCAGGGTACAATCCAAATCTAAAATATTTGGGTTTTTGTTGGCGCTTTCTATGAAATGCAATAAATCTAGTCTTATTAGGATTTAACGATGAAACATTATCAAAAAGCTATTTCGATGCCGTACTAAAACCTCTCTGCGCTAATGCATACACATCAGCCTAGGAAACGGTATGAAACAACAGGGCCGTGTCATCGGCAAAAGTTATAATTTTTAAAAACCGAGGACATTACCCTGCGGTACGCCAAAAGAGGCTGGATATTGGGCACTGGTTCAGCTATCCACCCAAACTTGTTGCTTACGCCCGTATAAGTAGTTGTCAAAATGTATAAGGGGAATTCCTCTTACACCGACTCTCTCCAGCTTCTTGAGGAGGATTGTTATACAAACGGTGTCAAAAGCTTTGGCGCGGCTAACATACGCGACTCCTGCCTGGCATCACTTGCTGAGCGATACGAACAAGCGGAAGCTCCGTGTCGTTCAGAACAAGGTGTTTCGGCAACTGGTCAAGGCTCCAAGGTTCGTGAGGAACCAAACTATACTCAGGGACCTGCGCGTCGAGCCCCTTGATGACTTTGTCGGCATAATGTCGAGCAACCTGTTCGGAAAGGCGGACGCGTCGGAGCACGAGACTCTCAGGGGTCTCGCGCCCTGGCACGCCCGCCCCCCGGACAAATATAGCCTGCCGAGGAAGGGGGACGGATAACCAGTTTCCGTATACCTCCCACACAGGCTAGAAAAAAAAATCACTACTAATCCATTTGACTTCATTTTCACAGGTTATATACATATATACACTTCTCCCTCTCGCTGGACTCTGCAGACGGACATCGCCGACACCACACGGGCGGTACCGAGTGGGACGTGATAACCCCGTTGCCACGCTCCCGCAAGGATACGGCCCGCCGCTTCTCCCGTGTCACCAACTTCACGGCCAGGACCCATCTTTTTCATTTTTTTCTTTCTTTTCTTCTGTTTGTCGCGTCTGACCTTTGACCTTTACTTTTTCACCAATACACCGTATCGTAAACACAGCGTGCGATTCGGTGCCTGTCCATAGGGCCATCACAGGAGTGGAACCATACACTTTTCCCAGTTCGCTCTGGGACCTGTGAGAGTGCCCCGACAAATGGATAGACGCCGATCGTACAAAGATACCAATAGCCCAGGCACATAAACATATGTGCATACGCACTCAGAGGTCATGACCTCGCATCAACCACAGCCTCGTATTGACGAGGCTCGAACAACACATCTCCAGTAGGGAGCTAAGCTCCGGTCTGGACCCCCCTCGACCCGGCAACGGGAAGAGTGCGAAGACGTAACGAGTAAGCTTTGGCTTGATCTAAGAACGCAGCCAGTACCTTCTTTTGTCTATCTTTGTTACTGATTATATTGTCAGTTAACTCAAGGACCGGATCCTCGCTTGATCTACCGGATCGAAAGCCGAATTGCGTAGCGGAGAGAATGGCATTTTTCTCAATGGAATCTACCAAACGCCTGTTCATAACACGTTTTGAAATTTTTGAGAAGATAGGGAGCAAATAGATGGGTCGGTAGCTGTTAAGCAATCCAATATCACCATCTTTGTAGATCGGTAAAATAAGTGATTTTTTGAAACTATCTGGAAATATTCCTTCAGTCAAGCAGAGATTACAGAGGTGGGTAGTTGTGGCTATAAGTACGTCCCTATGCCTCTTAACAACACGACCCGGTATCCGATCAATTCCCATCTTCCAGTTGTCTTTTAGCCAAATTAACAAGGTTACGAACTTCAAACTCATCGATGCTGCATGGGGCGCTGATACAAATCAGTTTAGTATAGTAGTTTTACAGTGTGTGGACTGGACGTAATGGTGCGGTGAGGGTTACGAAGTGTGATCGGGAGAAACGGACGTAAGTGGAAAGGAAAATATAAGCTGAGCGAGGTAGAAAGAGAGCAAGATATACGAACATTGGAGGGAGATATAAGTTAGTGAAGAAAGAGTTGTTTCGTATAACTAAAGAAATGTTACTTTGACCGTGTGGTTTATTTTTATATATACTCAATTGACATCCACAGTGATTAAGCAGATGTTTTGCCCTCCCCTCTCCCCCTGCGCGAAGGTTCGCGGCGGTACGTAAGCGAGGGGCACCTCCGCGGTCGCGCCGGCTGCGACTGACACGAGCGCGTATCCCACAGGGGCGGCTGTGCTTCCGCAGCGTGCTCATCCCCGAGGGCCCGAAGTACGATGGGCGCGGGCGCGCGTACCGCCCGGCGCTGTTGCGGCGGCGCGGCCGCTTCCTTACCAGCGCCCCCAGCCTGGTGCTGCCGCGTTGCTGCAACTGCTGCAAGAAGTCCGCGCTCGGCTGCGAGTAACGCCATAGCCCGCTCGCCTGTGCCTTCAGGACTTTACTTCTCAAGAGCCATCCGTAAATTACGTCACACGAATTTTAGGATCTGAGTTTTCGTAATTTATTTCACAATACATAGAAACACTAACTTATAATAATCTTTAATTTCTTCGCTCATCCCCACAGGTGCTACTGCCGAGGCGCATAAACATCCACTCAGTAATAGGCCATACCAAAGATATTTCAAAACGATTCTATCTATCCTAAGAGCCATACAGATGGCCCGACTCTACTGGCACCCGATGAACCACAGGAAACTCAGACGAAACGCGACAGCATTGCTGTCACTTCACGCGTTGTGTGAGGTACCTCACAGATCGCGCCAGCCAAACTCGGCTGCAAGGCAGCAACGTCACTTTTTTCTTGTACAAAGTACCAAGACACAATACACAAGAGGAGGTATAAGAACTCCTTAACTTACAATACATTTGTATTGCTATAATATCACGTTATACACGTTACGTGTGGAAACGTAATTGTCCTTCTCTCTCTCTCTGTCTCTCTCTCTCTCTCTCTCTCTCTCTCTCCAATGGGCCACCGGAAACTCACAAACAGAACATAATCTATGCCGCTGTCATGGGATCGCACCGGCCCAATTCGTCTGCAATGCAGCTCTTCCTCCTGATGGAGGACGATCTGTTATGGTACAAAAGTACCAGGAGACCATATGCAGGAGGAGGCACAAATGAAACTACATTTGACAATATATTTGTATTGCTACAGTACGCTATACACGTCACGTATGTACACATCATCATCAGCGCGCCGCCGGCCGCTCGACTTCAGCTCCATTAAATAAAAAATTATAAAACGTCATTCAAACAATTTAATCACTAACATCAAGTATATAGGTGGAGCGTTCATATAAAATCCCAAACTTTTTGAGTGGGCTGAGAAGGAATGTGGCCCACACGTAATAACAATTATGCGGATGTCTATGGGCGCAAGTAGTCATCAAATACCTCCAACTGCTCGTAGTGTTATTGATCCGGACGGCTGCGTTGTGTCGGTCTCAAAGATATAACATGACCGTCCCTCTTCATCTCATGCAATATCCTACTGTTATAAACGCGAAAGTTTATACGTATGTATGTATGTTTGTTAATTTATTAAGCAAAGCCGAACGGATTTAATTGTAATTTGGACATATTACATTTAAATCTAATGTTTATCCACAAATCCCTTCGCGTCTATTTTTACAGTGAAGCGGCGGACACATTACACTAACAAACATGACTATTCCCTTCAGGGTCCTATTTACTTGACCTCAGTTCGTGTCTCGGCGCGGCGGCGTCTGCACTGTTACACTATCAAACACTTAAATCCTAGATTGTTTATATCTATCGTGTACATGTGAGCCGGCGACTACCACACCGCCTCTTGGCAGTTTGATTGAAATTCCAAGAGCTTACGTGTTTTCTTTTATAACCTCGAGAACACTTGTGCGGTATAATGGGGAGCGAGAGATATAGGGGGCGTCCATCTCTGCCCCTCAATGTGTCTTGACGAATATTTTTATTGGCTATGCTGATCGAGTGTATGAAGGCTTTGCAGTTTCAGGATCTTAGTTCGGGTCCGTTAGCCCCCCCCCCCTCCATACTTTTCACATACACCAGGGGCGGAAGTATCAACTGGACTTAATTTTTCAAAAAATATAAGAAGGTACGCCGCTCCCCCGACCCCTCTGTCTATGTACTTGAAGCGCAGCAGTTTGCAGCAGGAGGTTAAGGTGGAACTGGTTCACTAGTGATATATCACCAGAATCGCCGAAGTATGTAGGAATTAGCTTCACAAAAATTACAAGTATTCTACGGAGGGTGCGCCACTCCCTCCCACGTGTATGTGTACCAGGATCACAGCAGCAAATAGGAGGTAGAGCTCGAGGTGTAGGCGGCAGTCGATACGCCACCAGGGCTGCGGTAGCCTGCCTGAAGAGTCGGTCAACGGCGCAGCTCACTTGGCGAGGCCGGCGCGCTTGGCCTCCAGCTCGTATATGAGCAGGCGCCACATCTTCACCACGAACACCTCCGCCTCCTCGTCCAGCACCTGCGGATGTTTTATTCTAGTGTTAGTGCTTTTGCTACGTTGTAATCGAATCAGGCCAGGGTGATAAAAACGCTCCCTTTTTTATAGTATAGGAAGGCAAAAAGAAGTTGGAGCACCTCGACCACTACCGACGCCTACCGACATGTAAGCGAGCGAGCACAACCTGAGACGTCTCCGGTTGTGCCGCCCAATTCCGATACAATGCAGCATGGCAATGCCTCTTACTGACTTTACGTAAATAAATAACACATCACTCCCATCTTTATTTTGGCGAGGAAGGATCA
>JAFELO010001614.1:236540-255592 GCA_017140195.1 Eumaeus atala
GAGGGCGGCGGCGGGGTGAGCGAGGCGCCCGCGGACGCGCTGTCGTCGCTATCTATGGGCTCGGCCTCGGTGGGCAGCTGACGCGTCGCCTGAAAATAAAAGACACACAGATTTTAAATCATTCTTTTTTCATTATCAGCTCTTATCGTTCCACCGCTGGACATAGGCCTCTCTCAATGAACGCCAAGACGACTGATCTGCTACTCGTATCCATCAATTAGGTAGACGTAACTTCGAGAGAAGGAAGCCCATAGAAGGATTCAGTTGGGTTGGGCAGCATTCCGGAAGCTTCGTAACATTCTCACGCCGCCTATACCGCAGAGCTTGAAGACGGAGGTCTTCAACCAATGCGTTCTCCTCGTGATGACCTAGGGGGCTGAAACATGGCCTCTTAATGTGGGAGTGGTCTACGAGTATTCGACAGCTTAGCAGGCTATTGAATGTGCTATGTTGTGTTTCTCTGCCTGACAGAATTCGTAACGAAGTTATTATTTTTATATTCACATAATTCATTTACACTTCGTAATAACTTGTAATACACGCATTATAGAAATAAATTTAACAATGTTCTCATGAGTTTCCGTAGCGAGTAGACGGGAGCGTTCTCTGAAATTGTTGTTATAGACTCCTTAAAGCCATTACTAGACGACAGTGACTCGCAGTCACGAAGAGCCGGCGGTGTTGTGCTCAAATGTGATACGTCACCGCAAGTGAATCAAATAAAATGAAAACTTGTTTTGTGTCGCCTGAACAACTGCACATGTGGTACTGCGAGTCGAACTAACAACAATAGTGACGCATTGGGGGAAAGATATTGTAATTGTCAATTGTGCATGCAAATGCGTTAGAGCCAATCTTTATAAATCCGCCTAAACAATTTATATGGCGGACGTTTCATGATGATGGCGGCGGTCCCGCAAGAAGGTACCTGGTCACGGAGGTAGCGGTCGCGATCCCTTTCCGCCCTCTCCCGGGCCTCGTCCCTCGCGCGCTGTCTCTGTTGCGCGCGTGCCTTCTCCCTCGCTCTCTGCTGCTCCCCGCTGGCGCGCGCGTCCACCAACAGTCGCGGCGCGTACTCTTTCTCCAGCTAACACATACATTCAAACTATATATGCAACTACGAAATAGCACAACCACGGTAAACAATTAAATATAAGGCGTGAATTTTAAAATGGATATCTGATGGTGCCCCGTCAGCGAGTTAATAATACGGATCATAATAACGAATGTACTATCCGGTTATAAAAAAGATAATTTAAAGTAAGTTATCAGACAGAAATCAACCTGCTGTCTCGCTCGCTCCCAGGCGGCGGCAGCGAGAGGGTCAGAGGGGTCGGCCCCGCCCAGCACGCTGGCGCGTAACGCCTCCAGCTCATCGTGCTCTCTCGCCCGCTCGCGCCCATCGCTCTCCGCCTCGCGCACGCGAGCTCCTAGTCGACGCTGTAGCTCCTTGCCCCTAGAAAAGAAAAATAATGATAATTGTTAAATAATAGTTATAACAATTGTCGAGGTACTACATATATTTGAAGTACGCGCATGGAAATGTCCAACAGATGGCACTGATCAATATTTACACATTCACGCACAAACGATTGTGCAACCCTGTTTGTACTCAAACGCGTGACAACATAATTATAATAAATAAACACTATTTAATTTTTTTCTATCAGCAGGATTTAAATTTTTTATTGGAATTGAAAGTAAATTGAGAAATAAAACTCAGAGCTTACAAACATACATATAACAAAGATGTTCCAAATCTACTAGTGGAACATTTAACTGAATTCTAACATGTTGCTGTCACGCTCTACTTACTTGTAGTATTTGTGGTCGTCTAACATGTTGCTGTCACGCTCTACTTACTTGTAGTATTTGTGGTCGTCTAACATGTTGCTGTCACGCTCTACTTACTTGTAGTATTTGTGGTCGTCTCGCTCGTCGTCGTAGTCCTCTAGGAACTGCTTCAGCCTCTTGGCCTCTCGCTCCCTCTCCTCCTCCCGGCATCTCTCCCTCTCCTTCTCGCGCTCATACTCCTTCGCCTTGCGTCGCTCGCGACTCTCCCAGTTACGTAACCTGAAAACAACAAATTAACTTAGTCAAATTTCGTCAGCATTTCCTCTTACAGTACCCTAATGAAATACATAGGTTCTTCAAAAAAAAAAAAAGAATGTATAAGTGTAATTAAATTTAAAAGACGAATGTGAGTTACGCATAACATTTTTTTCATGTATCCACAGTAATTTAAATTTTAGAAGGAGGTAGTGCCATGCATGGCGCATAACACTACATCCCCCTATGCAACGGAATGTGGGCCGGCACGACCGGGGAGGTACCTCTCGCTCACATAATACCGCCGTAAAGTGACACGGTGTCGTCTTTCGTGCGGTTTATGAGTAGGCCCATTGGGGGGGGAATATTTATGCTGATATGCATGGGGGTCGGACGTTGAAAGGCACCGATTTCTCGTTTGCCCCCTATACTAAAAAAAATCACACCGCCAGCTGATGACATAAATTTCCACTTCTAGCTTACATCCCTATAGAACGACAATCATACATGCGCGTGCGTACCTCTCCTGGTAGGCGGCCTCCTTCTCTCTCGCTCTCTTCTCGAGCCGCTTCTTGTCGCGCGCCTCCTCCTCAAGCTCGCGCTCGCGGCGCGCGTCTGTCTCCGCGCGGCCGCGCGACCGTGACCGCGAGCGTTCACGTTCACGCTCCCTTTCGCGTTCGCGTTCGCGCTCTCTGCGAACAAAAACGTATTCTTAGACAATTCAACCTAAACCAATGCTCAATTTTTTTAGGGAAAAAAAAAGCGGCCAGGCACAGTACAAATCCCGTTCATACACGAGTGTCGCAGCCATTACTTGGAGTGACAACGAACAAAAAGGACTAATCACCAGGCCGTGAATGCCACGGATTTCTTCAATTACCTGATAATTTGCCTTGCGGAATGTTAATTGCTAAACACATCTGTAAGCTCCCGAGTCTTCTTGTCAGTTCTTTCACTCATAGTCAGGCTTTGCCGTACCACTATGCCTACACGTTACGCGACTCTCCGACTCGACTGAAAACCGTAGGAACGCGCACTGGCCAGCGGATCCAGCAGTACTGGCGTGCTGGAAGACCAGTACGAGTCGAGCCACTGTATACTATTCAATATATTGTAATTGCTTTTCAGACACAACACCGGGGTCCTCAAAACCAAGACTACATTGGAGGAGTCCACAAGTCACTGGAAAAACGCAATAAAACTTAGTTAATTGTGGCTAGGCCATAAAACTTAGTTAATTGTGGCTAGGCCATAAAACTTAGTTAATTGTGGCTAGGCCATAGAACAGAATCCTTTAAGTTCCTACGTGTTATTTATAACATATGTTTTACTCAAAAGTAGATAAATAAATCGCCAGTATTTTCAGAGGTTCACAGTGGTGTGTGTGCTAGGTGTACCTGAACCAATAAATTTGAGAAGCCCTGCGCTACACAAGTAGGTGTCCGGCGTGAGGGTGCTACCTCGTGCTGGGGCGCAGCGCCTGCTGTATCTCGTGGCGCGTCCGTATGTACGGGTGTATCGTCAGCATCTCCGCACGCCGCTCGCTTCGCACTCAGAACCGCTCCACACTTGTACCACATCAACATTCAACCCGCCCTCGCCTCACTGCCGCTGCCCCTCACCACGCGCAATAATTCCCGAATTAATTGACAAATAATTCCAGGCAATAATAGAGTGGTTTAGTGAGACATGCACTGGGGATTTGGCCATGAAAAGGCCAAAAGGCCAGTCCCTTTAAGTTTACTTATAGAACACTACACTTTGTTTTAAGTTGAAATTTCATAAATGAATTTAAAGTATATGTTTGAGTGAGCCGCGGGGCGGGCGCCGGCACCTCTCGGCACTCGCGATAAGCCGACAGTTTATAGCCCGCGATAGCGTGCCGCCTGAGCGGCCTGCGGTCCGGAGATTGTATAAGCAATCCCCCCCCCCACACACACACACAAAACATGAAAAATTACGAATTTTCATCACTTATCACTTGCTAGGCGATACATACAATAACTTGCGGACATATGCAAGATCACTTTTAACAACAGTAACACTAAAATCAAATGAAAATGTTATCACTTTTAATTCAATAAAATACGAAAACTGATTGGGATGTGGGTGGAATATTCAAAGTGGATAATCAAATATTTACTCGCTCAATAAGTTTCATACTGAACGAATTTCTATCTAAATTAATGTGTCACATGTCACGGTCACGAGCCACTTTCATCCGGCGGCTCCCAGCCACCTTAACCAATTCGCCCTCTCTCTCTCTCTCTCTCTCTCTCTCTCTCTCTCTCTCTCTCTCTTTTGCCCTTACTCTTCCTATTTTCTCGCACTCACTCAATTTCCGTGCCTCGTTTTCGTAGCGCTCTCGTTACACTTTTTATTTGTTGACGCGGCGAAAAGCATTTACGTGCGTTCACCGGCCCTGGGTGGGGTCCAGTGGTGTGTGGGACTCGCGGCACATGATAGTGCCGAATAACCACAAAAACCACCGCGAGTGTCATCAGTGCCGCCCTTGGGCCCTGGTGCCCCAGAACAACAATCATCAGGGCACCTCGATGGCTAGTCAGCCCCCTAAGGGTGGTACCAACTCCACCTCCAAAGGTGGGGTTGCCCCGCACTACAGGACAACGCCACCGACTTTGGGACAATGTAATGGGGTGAGTTTCCCATCCTCGCCCCTTGCCCCGTGCGCAAAAGCGCCTCCTCCTGTAGCTCTTTGGTCCCCTCTTCTTATAAGAGCGCTTCCTCCTCCTGATCTCTAGCCGCCTCTTCTTAAAAGTAATTAATGCTCGCTTAAACGTAGGAGGGGGGGCGCATTTTCTATTTACTGTAGAAACTTCGTGTCCTATTGGAACAGTTAAATGGCAGTTGTAGGCAGTTAATAAATGCTCGATGCTGGATAGCCTTGTGGTGTAGTACTTCACATGCAGAACACGTTTCACGCAACGGAATTGGGCCGGCACAACCGGGGAGGTACCTCTCGCTCACTTTAGTAAACTTTATAAAAATATTAAATATATTTATATAAACTTTACAATTTTTTATATTTTACGATGTCCTCGTACCTACAGGGACACAAGTCCTTACGGTACTTGGCACAGGGCTGGGCGTGGTGTGTAAGTCCTCAGATCAAATACCCAGAGGCTAACCTCTGTAGTGATGGCCGCCGCGGCAGACATCCAGCAGGACATTTTACTGTGAATGTGTCAGCCGCGACGACCAGTATAACATCCATATAATTATGTTACACATCGGTACTATACTATTTACATATCGGTACTGTAATACTACACATCGGAACTGTACTATTACACATCAATACTCTACTATGACACATCGGTACTGTACTATTACATATCGGTACTGTACTATTACGAGTCAGTACTGTACTATTACACATCGGGACTGTACTGTTACACATCAATACTCTACTATGACACATCGGTACTGTACTATTACATATCGGTACTGTACTATTACGCGTCAGTACTGTACTATTACACATCGGGACTGTACTATTACACATCAATAATCTACTATGACACATCGGTACTGTACTGTTACATATCGGTACTATACTATTACACATCAATACTCTACTATGACACATCGGTACTGTACTATTCAAAATTCAAATTATTTTATTGTCAGATATACGTAAAGGTATTATTACATTTGCCATTCTTACATCCTACCATATCCATGGTGTGTAATACTTTATATCATAATTAATACCTAAATGAAATGTAAACAAAAGAGACATTTATTTCATTAAATACACAATTATATATATAATACATAATTGCCATACAACATGAATTTTCTAAAAACCTCTTTCTTCTGCACAGGTACGCATATATTATTGTTACGTCTAGTAGATATGTCTCTATGTTCGGATTTCTTTTCGAAACGGTTTATATATTTTTTAACGAAAACACATATTTCATGTTCATATTTCAAAGATGTTCAGACAAGGGAGAGGTAGAAAATCATGTCCTTTAAATAATGGTTTGCAAATGTCCATTAAATGTGCACCAAAAACTGCTCTTCACATCGTTTTTGTATTGTGAATGCTTTTTGGGAGTGGGTAGAGTAACCCGGTAAGATGAAGCCACATCTTACTATAGAGTGTACGTATCCATGGAACGATAATAGGGATCCTTTGTTACTCGGTAAGCTTAATCTACTTAGGACAAATACAAATCGATCTAATTTTTACATAGGTTCTCTATATATGATTTGCAGTTGCAGTCTACTTTTATACCCAAAAATGTTATTTGTATTATTTAATGAGTGCCTGTCATAGGTTTGAAATTCGATTATCTCCGTTAGTTATTAATGTTAATGTTTAAATTACTTTTTTTACCATGCATTTGTCTCTTCTAACGAGTCTTTTATTTCTCTTTCAAATGTTCTTATTTGTATCATTAAATATGTCTTGTTTAATTACTTTTGGTAGATCGTTTGTATACAATAGGAATAGGAGAGGCCAAGTATCCTCCCTTATGGAATACCTTTTGGTATTTTGGTATGTATCCGATCAGATTAGGATACATTAGAATTTTTGAAAGTTATTATAGTTTTATGAATTTTGTGAGGTAAATTAGGTTGTAAAATAATTTCAACAATCAGAGGTTTACTATTTTTTGGGGCTCTTTGTGTTGTTGATTTTTATATATGGTGGGTGGGATTTTTCTACATATAATATTATTTTGTATATTTTGTTTAATAACTAAATTCAGAAAATAATTATAATTAATAAAGAATTTAGTTCTTTACAATACTTATCGTATTTTATTATAATATATTAAAGTTCCAATCAACACACAGCATTATTTTTTCTTGTTGCGTATCCGTTTTGTGACGATACAAAACGAATACGACGGCGACAACAACGTCTAGCAGCTCGTTTAATATTGCTAGAAAAAAATTGTGCATCTGTAGCATATGTATGATATTTAGGTGTTCCATATAAGCATAACACTAGCAATTTAAAGCTAGTGATTTCAGTGATGCAGTATTCCAATCTATACAGTACCGGTTCTGTTAACATATTCATTTGTTTACATTCCAGTTCATTTCTAACTAATATGCAGGTTCCACCGCTTCGTTGGTGTGCACGTGAGAAGCAACATGGTTAACTGGAAACATTTCAGTTTCAGATTTGAATCTGGTCCATTTTTTACAAATGTTTCACAAAAACAAATTATATCTATCTTAGGTAACATTGTGTGCAGAGCTATTTCAATTTTATCAAGTTCACACAAATTTCCCTGTATATTTTGGTGCAATAATGTCACAAAAAAATTAAATTTATAATTTTTTTGTGACATTATTGCACCAAAATAAAAAATATTCTATTTGTTATCCTGCCTCGTCGCCCCTGTTGTATTATTAGTTTTATAAAAATATTAGGGGACGTATTGTGCGGTTTTTTTGGTTATTTAACTGTATTCTGAAAAGTTAAGGTCTATAGTTCCTTTTGTTAATGTACTATAATTTATACTACTCAAAACAAAATAAGGGCCACTAAGATTTTTTGATGTATCATGAAAACAATTAGGACATTAACTTGTTTAACTTATGTAACTACAAAATGATGCTATTGATTATAATACAGGCTAACAATTGCTTAAAATAATGACCATGAACTGTTTTTTTATGTTCATAATAAAATTGGCCATGTTGAATGAAAAACATGAACAAAAGAAATCACCGGAAAAAGACAAACTACTAACTATTAAATAATATTTCATAAAAAAGAATAAATGTGTATAAAAGTTTAACTTAACTCTTATAGTCTCTTTCCTCGTAGTTATATATTATTATCGGTATCTATTTGGCAATTTTTCCGCCTCTTCAGTCTAGTGTAAATAACCAATGCTTTAATATTATTTTACAAGCACAAGCGCGTAAGTTAAAAACCTTAAGTAATTTATTTATTTCTTTATACAGAAACGGCGCCATGTTAAAGAAGAATCGACTTGCATATACAGTCTACGTATATGGTACCTTCCATTTCTGAACACAACGTGATGATTTTTGAGACTTCTCATTTAGGGCTCCAAATAGTTACTTATGGCGTGGCACTTCATAACTGTAGCAACAATGTACAATGTCTTACTACTACTAGGACTGCACATTGTTCGTATAAAAGATTTGTTGCTACCAGAGTGGCCTACGAGCAGCGACTTTAAGTATACTACACCGTGCGCGTTCTAATCTAATCATTAAAATGAACGTCCCCATGTAATTGTACAATAGTTCAATATGGACTCACATAGAGAATTATAAACTTGGTATACCACGGCTTTGCTGGAACAGATCTGAGTTTGCGAAATATATGAGTTAGTTTTCTCAAACGTGTGCACACTGAGTTAGCATGAGCTGTCCACGATAATTTGCTGTCCAAAATCACTCCAAGGTATTTAATTGTTTGAACTTCGTCAAGTATGGTGTAGCTGCAATCAGTTGTTACGTCGTTATGATTAAATGTATGTTATTTTTATGTAGAATGATTCTTTAATAGCACTATGACTTGACATCTTAAAGTTAATGTATTTTGTTTTTTCGATGTTGAGTAAATTGTGCTGTAACAAGTCTGCACAGGTCGTTGATGTATATTAGAAAAAGTATTGGTCCAATAACACTTCCCTGTGGGTCTCCAAAGTCAACGTTTTAAATGTTACTATAATGGTTATCTACCTTTACTCGCTGTTGCGTTCATTTAAATAGGACACAAACGAGTTTAGAGCAGTACCACGTACACCAATGATTTCTTATTTTATTATTTACATAGGGGGCGAGACGGTATCGAAGGCTTTAGCCATATCGATAAAGACACCAGTACAATGGTATTTCTGGTCTAATTTACCTGCGATGGTATCTATTAAGTCATTTACCGCATCATCGCGGTCATTTACCGCGGTCTGCTTCCTAAAGCCGTACTGATTTTTAGCTAAAATGTTTTCATAGTCTAGGTAACTTACTAGTAGTTTATGCACAACTTTTTTTAGAACTTTAGATACTGCTGTCAAGAGGGAAATGGGTCGATAGTTGGCAATGTTTACTTTTATCTCCTGCTTTATAAGTCAGACATATGTTTGCAGACTTTAGATGTTTAAGTACACAACCATTTATAAGACTCAGGTTACATATGTGTGATAGAGGAATTGACAGGTACATTTATAAGACACAGGTAACATATGTGTGATAGAGGAATTGGCAGGTACATTTATAAGATTCAGGTTACATACGTGTGATAGAGGAATTGACAAGTACATTTATAAGACTCAGATTACATATGTGTAATAGACGAATTGACAGGTACATTTATGACTCAGGTTACTTATGTGTGATAGAGGAATTGACAGGTACATTTATAAGACGCAGGTTACATATGTGTGATAAAGGAATTGACAGGTACATTTATAAGACTCAGTTTACATATGTGTGATAGATGAATTGACAGGTACATCCAGCGTTATGAACACATGTCTGTTTTTTAGAATGGGCAATGCATTACACAAGATTGAAAATAATATGTACCGTACATCATGACCTCCCATACATATTATAACAATGTCACAAACCAATATTATAACAATGTCACAAACCAGCAATCGGAGCCTTTTCACGTCTACCGACGCCGATGAATATATACATAATTACTAGGCCGATGCGTTGCACTGTTCCCCCCCCCCCCAATGGGCCACCTTCTACTCACAAACCGCACGAAAAGCGACACTGAAGATGTCACTTTACGACGGCATTATGTGAGCGAGAGGTACCTCCCCGGTCGTGTCGGCCCAGTTCCGTTGCGTAGGAAGATGTAGTGTCATTACTATGCATGGCACTACCTCCTTCTGTGCAGCATTACCTCTTCCGTCCTGCTGACAGCCCTTTGACTTGGTCATCTCCAAAAATGTTAATAGATGATTTATGTTGGTTAAAAATGTCTATTGATTTGTTAGAGACTTTTCTATGCGCTCAAACTGTTTTGGCAAATGATGGCAATGGTAAGCTTATAGAAGCCACCATTCTAGTATCATGTTCGTTTATTAACATTTCTTCTGTTTTGTTTGCCGTTTGATTTCAAGTAATTGTGGTCATTGTTTCGTGCTAATGATGGAGATGGTGTGATACTAGTACCCGGGGAGTTTAGTAATGATCTCATTTTCCTTACGCAGATGGCTTTTTCGTAATAATAAATTGTTCTTTGATAATTCTTGTCACTTTATGGCCCTTTTTTCCTAGACGGCGTTGTTATGGCTATATTTGGTTCATTATTTACTCTTTTTAAGCACTTTAATTATCTTGTCTTTATCGTGAAATTGGGGCTCCAGTGACCTATTTTATAAGTTTATATTGGAAATTTCTTCATTGGCTATATTTAACTCAATGTGTAGGTCGTGTGCTTGATTTTATAATTCCATTACAAGTGAAGTGTCGATGTCCGCATCAGTGCAGTGTGGTGAACCTTTTATAGACGTGTCGATCTCAGTAGATGTGAGGATATATGAGGCGTAGAGTTGCATTCATTAGTTCTTGGGTTGATTTAATTTGACGCAGTGATCGTCTCTAAGATAGGTTACCCATTTTTTTTTTGAGTTGATTTTATATGTATATAATCAATTTTATGTACCGAAAAGTGGCTGCTAAATTTTTTATGAACTAATCCTCAAGATCAGTAAATGAAGTAAAGCGCCGTATATTTTTCTTATTCGTATTATAAAGTATATTAGTAACAGAGTTAATTAACTAATTAATATATCTTATGTGCAGTTATGAGCGCCTTCTAATTTATCGACTCTGCATTACAAAATGTAGGTGCCTTATGTTCTTGATATGTTAACTCGTATATGTCATTTAAATATAACGTAGATCTTATTACATTTTTAATTTACTTTTATATTAATAATAACTTTATACGTATAAATTAGGCAACATTCTATTCAGTAGTGTTCTGTGTGTGTCTGTTGTAGATATATGTTAAAACTTTGCTAAGTACTGAAGTAGTCTTCTCTTACACTTTGGTTTATGTTGCTGTCCGCTTTTACGAGTAAATTAAAATTAGTACCGTATTTCGTTAGGATAACATTTGTACAGGTGCTATTCCTTTCTTTGCTATTGTTTTTTATATTTTTCACTTATTTTACTTAATTACTTAAATAAATTGATTTATTTGTACAGAGTTAGTTTAAATGTATGTTTAGTAGACGAACGGCATCTAGTTAATTATTACACATCAGTACTATTGTAGTCGGTACTGTACTATTACACATTGGTACTGTATTATCACACGTCGATACTGTACTATAACACGTCTGTACTATACTATTACACATAGGTACTATTACACGACGGTGCTATACTATTACACGTCATTACTGTACTATAACACATCGGTACTATATTATTACACGTCGGTACTATATTATTACACGTCGGTACTATATTATTACACGTCGATACTGTACTATTACACATCGATACTATACTATTACACGTTAGCACTCCAATTATACAAGTCGGTACTGTACTATTCCTATTCGATTTAACTACTATGAAACAAATTGGTACAACACTCACCTATCTCTGTCCCGCTCGCGCTCTCGCTCCCTCTCCCGCGCTTCGCGCTCCCTCTCTCTTTCTCTCTCTCGCTGTTCCCTGAAAAAAAGCCAAGAGTTAGTTTTATAAACATGCACCTGACAATACAGACTATAACGTCTGCCAAGGCAAGCGATGGGCTCCAGTATTATATAAAAAAAATTGTAAGCGTATTAGATTATATAAAAAAAATTGTAAGGGTAGGGTAAAAAACTTTCACTATAAAATAATAATTGAAAGAAATTAAAATTATTTACTTATAAATCTTGTATCAAAGACCCCTGAGAGAATAATTTTCAATATAATTAATTTCATTAATGAAAATGACTATCTCAGTCCGACGCTTCAGTCCTGTCACTCACTGCCCCACTCACCTCTCCCTCTCCCTCTCCCGCTCTCGCTCCCTTTCCCTCTCCCTCTCTCGCTCCCTCTCCCGCTCCCGTTCTTCGCGTTCCCGTTCCCTCTCCTTGTCTCGCTCCTCTCTTCTGTCCTTACCTCTGCAAAAAATAAGACGATGAAATTAAGTCATTTTTGTGGCTCGAAAGTAGTATAATATTATTAGTGGTCTCTCGAGCGAAAAAATGTTGCTCAAACCTAAACCAGGAGGAGAGCGATCTCCTCGCAGTAGTAGATGATTAAAAAGATAAGTTATTCATAACTGTGGTTTCGCTTGTGTAACACTCGTACAAAAAAACTATTTTCGGAACATAAAACGGTATATTAAGGCGGTTTAAGTGAAAATGTATGCAAATGTTTGTAACACTTTCACGTAGAAACAACTTCTCAGATATCATTTAAATTTTGCACATTGATATGAATACTCGATACAACAGAGACCACCTTTATTCCGAAACAACGAATAGTTCTCTTAAAGCTGTTATAATTCATATCATATTTACATAATGCAGTGTTAAACTAGTTATAAATGAATTGTAAATCAAAACAATAACATACCTTGAAACGCTTCTTCGTCTCCTGTCCTTTTCTCGCTCGCGTTCCTTTTCTCTATCTCTATCCCTGTCTCTGTCCCGTTCCCGCTCCCGCTCCCTGTCCCGCTCGCGTTCTCTCTCCCTCTCCCTCTCCCGGTCCCGCTCCCTCTCCCTGTCCCGATCTCTATCCCTGTCCTTCTCTTTGTCCTTTTCCTTTTCTTTCTCTTTCACCTCCTCCTTTACGTCCTTTTTCCGTCTGACAACCACATCAGCCTCCTCCTGCGCAACGAATGGTAGATCTGAGATGTCTGTTAGGCTGAATGTCACAGTGCCCAAAGTCGATATGGTCCAGACGAGCTGTACACTAGCTTTTGAAGTAGCAAGGAAAGCTTGCACCGCTATGTTATACGGTCTAACAATCTACTAGTTTATAAATCCTGTTAAAGAAACTAGTCTAGTTTTTATAGATATGAAATTTAGCGTAATTTAATTTAGAGTCCTTTCTTACTTAAAGGAGTTAATTAATTTTATTTTTTGGCAGGCCTATAAGGAGCAATGCAATTTGTAATTTCCAACGAATATTTCCGTGTCGAATGAAAAATAATAAAGGGGCTATAGCATAGTTTTATCCTGATAATGTTTCCAACAGGAAAATATGTTTCGAAAAAAAATTGTAAGCGATAATTGCAAAAACTCATTGAAAGATAATACTTAGTATATTTTTAAAAAAAAAGTGGGACCCAAATAGGCCTTGAGGTACTCCAGGTATAATACGAACTAATGGATATCATATTGTCAGGAATGCTTGTAGATAAATCATAAAAACATTTTTTGACGTTTCAAACGTCACACAACACCAGTACATAATTTTGATACTGTCTGTCAATATATATTATAAGTTCATGATCTACTTAATAAAACGCTTTAGTTAAGTCTGTATCTATAGACATCTATCATTTAATAAAGACTTTGCGAAACATTCAACTTGGAAAGACTTAACACAGTTTGAAAAACAGGTATGCTATTAAATGTTTATTATATTGAGTACAGTTACAAGAGGCATTAATCTTTCCGTCCTTTATTTTGTTACTGCGCTAACAGATTGTGCTACACGGCATTGGGAGCACGCTTTAGCAATGTCGTGCACATTTTAATTTTAAGTGCTTCATCTTTTAAACACTTATAATTTCCCTCCGAAAGTGTTCTATCAATTAACGTTTTAAGGACAGTTGACGTATTGTATAAGAAAATATGCTACTTATTTTCGTAAGTAAAGCTTTTCGATGCAGTTTACGCAAGCCAGTCAGACCGTCGCAGTAACCATCGACTCCGGGCACGCTAGAACATCGTGATATTTTGGTTGTGCTAATAATATGTTGACTGACTCACAATCCACCATACACATTGTGTCCAATCCTCTCCTGGTCGGCGCCTGCTAATAAAATCCTGTTCTGACAAAGATGCTTAAATAACCAATTATTTTCCAGCCCGCAATCATTAAGCGAATCATATCGATGAAAGTTTCAGCTCGATTTTTAAGCGACCAACTCCGATGTGCCTCATAATCGTTTTACTTGTACATTGCCATAACTAATTATGTGCGTAATTGATTGACATTTTCTTTCAAATTTTAAATCTAATTTACGGTAAAAGTCTCACAAATATTCCATTTATAAGTGAATTTAAAATTGTTATAATAACAATTCCGCGTTTCCCGCGTTTTGTTTTGTATTGACCGAAAAAAAAATCTAACATAAGTTATACTAGATTGAAGTATTCTAATAAAGAAGCAAAATATTCCTATATAACAATCATTTAACCGTAAAATCTCGCTCATTTTAGGGAGATTTCTCTTTTTCTTCCTGGTATTTCATCCTGTTCATTTTAAAGATTTTCTCTCGCCTACTTTAGCTTACTCTACATTGAAGTAATATTGATATCGCGTGCGTAATACCGGGTAGCGTGGGTGGTCTTCCCTTGGGATCTAACCGGGCGTCGGCGCGTCCCAGGGCGGCGGCAGGCGAAGTCGGGCGACGAAGCTGTATGGCCCGAGCGCCCTCGCTCTAACCGCAGCAATCCGAGGGGTGTTTAAGTCTTTGAGAACAAGGGGGGAGGGGTTACGAGGCTCTGATCCTCCCAACTGCCCCCTTAAGTTTTAATGACGGAATATGGGCGACAAAAGGAGCGAGCGCGCTTCAGAGGCCGCCGCACGACCGTAACTCACCGACGCGGTCGTGCGACCAAAGGATCGAAGAACGACGCACATATTTATTGAACTCAAACGTCTCAGTGTGACTCTAAACTTATATAACATAAGCGAGAACGGGTCCAGTCAAAGACACTAATTTGCCCACGCTCGTGTAGTTTGCATTTCGATAGCGCGATGAAGTTCGGATGACAACGCCACCTAGCCGCGAGTTGCCAATGGGGTATGCCCCATACGACGCATATATTGCTGAAACGTTGCAATATAGTTGGTATGTGCGTCGTTCTTCCAGTTGAAACTAAAAATATATTATTATTTTATGTTATCATAATTTTAATTGTATGTGTCTGTGTGTGTGTGTGTGTGTGTGTGTATTATATAGCTTATAGCGACATCCATTGTAGACAGTTATATGTTGTCCATTTTTTTATCTGTTTAACCCTGTCATCAGCTAATAACTACCCTTAAAAAAAATAACACAGCTCAACGTGAAAGGGCGGATAAATATACTACAATTGATACTACAATGATTGATAAGTACCTTCACGCATGTTATCCCCGAAGAGGCAGAGGTGTGAAGGTACATCCACAACTCGTGAGTCCAGGTAGCTATACACACGACTAGCCAAGGTACTGAGGCCCATGATGTTATAGGTGGCAAGCCTATGGTTACTTCGGGCACATTCCAGTCCCGGCAATGTAATGCGTGCTCTGAATAATCTGAGAAACGATAACAGTTGCCCGACCTGGGGAACGAACTCAGGACCCCACGCGGCTAACGACACCCGCGCCGTAACACCACAGAGGCAATCTTTGATTCTTGATTGGTCTCATTAAACCGACTCTGATTAGTAATTAAATTTATTAATAAACAGTATGGAAAATCCTAAACTTCACTATTTATTACTCTCAGTCATTTATAAAAAAAAATATAAGTAAATAAAAAACTGACAATTGGGTGTATCACTTAAATTATAATCCCTTTTTCCACATTCAAGTCTTTTAGTACTCTTTCTCTAACCATACAAAAGGTGCTGGACTTCCTTACATCGAGTCTCGGTAATGTTTATTCAATATCTATGACAAATAGACATGTATACTGCTATATGGATGTCGCCACGTAAACATGAAGCTTACATACGCGAGTGTTTGCTACGATACATATGATACGCCGCGGCGCCTCCGACACCTCGCGTCGCAGTCGCACTTTCAGCCGAAACAAAACTCACACATAGACAGCGCTTCCACTCGCTACGCCCCATAGATGGCGCTCCCTTTAACTGGAATATCCCCCGTTACCCCGACAGATGGCGTTGAAATATATCGTGTGGTGTAATAGATAGCGCCCTTTAAACTACTCCACATCGATGTTCTCGCATATAATTGATTCACTATTTACTTCAAAGCTCATTATTAATAATTAAAATTTTAGACCGTTATTAAAAGAAAAGCGTTCTATGGGCGTTCTTTTGATACATGTGTCTAATGCTGTATAAAAATTAATTTATGGTGAATGAATGGACGTGTTTCTAGATGGCGTTGTACTGTTGGTAGGTCATGATATTGTTTGGAAAAGTTGATTTTTATTACCCGTTATTATTAGAAAAATCGTTATTTAATTAAAATATCTTAAATAATCTGCATCACACTGTTATTGTAATTAACCAGACAGGTTTAGATGTAAGTCGGATAGAAAGTCTTTAGAGAAATTTTTCTAGTATATATCATGTTACTTTGTAAAACAATCCTGTTAGTTCATATCCTTTCTAATGTATCACAGGCATCGAACTAATAGAAAATATTTCGTGCTCTTTTAAATATTAATAACATGAAATAACAATAATTAATACATTTGAATCAACAGCACATGGCGGCAGTTGTCTGCTAGATCATGCTGTTCTAAAACTACCCTTCCGTGGAGTTACACGAGTACCTACTCTACACCTGAGTGATGCGACAGTGGACGGTGGTGCGTTAACATCGATGTGGGGGATGTGCGACGGCGACGCGATACACCGTCCGTACAACTGGGCGTGGCTAGAACGAGCGATACTATAAGTACACATTCAGAAATATCCTTTTTTTTAGGGATGGCCTCTAAAATCCTTTACGATTAAAAAATATGGCTATAACGCCTAATACGATCGACCCTAAAGTAATTTTAGGTACTAGAACATTTACGGGTAGTTTTTAATCAATTTGAAAGAAGCTGAACAAGCGCTTAGCGACAGAATCGAAATATTCAACAATATTATTGTTAAATCAGGTGAAGATACTACTATGGTATCGCTATTGTCACGCAAGTGGCCCAGTGGGTGTAGTCGGAGGCGGCCAGTAGGTCACTGAACTCACCCGCTCACCACGGCCGGCGCCCCCAGCTGCACACCTACTGCAAAGCGATCGGTCAGCGCCGCGCCCGCACCCCCGCGCCCCCTCGAGGGGGCGGAGGGGCGAAGGAGGCGAGGGTTCGGGAAGGGGGAAGGGACAGCGGGGCGTTACCTTCATGCTCTCGCGGAACTTGCCGATTTCCCTGTGTATGACGTCCCGCTTCTCCTCAGAGATGTCTGCCTCCTCCAGCACGCGCGCCGTCTTGGATATCGCCTCCTCTGTCATGACACTCAAATCATTACATGTGCAACTGGAAGTTGGCCGGCACAACCTTGAATAGTAGCTCTCGGTCACACCATTGCTTTACTGTCTTATCTCTCTTTTGCTCGATTGGAGAAATTGTACGACGTGTAAGCGTCTGCACATACTCTGGTTATGCGGATGTTTATGGGGCTCATAGAATGCATTAAGCATTTTATGTGATCTTAGCGATGGAATTGGCTGTGTGCAACATTCTATCAGGAAATTACACAAGCGAGACAACTTGTCAACCTCATGTCTTCTTATATAAATAATGAGACTAAATTATATTGTGAGCATACATATTCCTTAAAGGCCTAGTCCTGCTAATGTCTATGGGCGGCGATAGTCACTACCAGCCTACTCGTTTGCCCCCTATCTCATAAAAAAATATATTAGATTATAAGTAACTGGTATAATACCATAGTACCAACCACATGCATCCCTGGCTGTAGTCCCTGAAGTACCACATGCATACTGAGTAATTTCATTTGAGTAAATTTTGTAATACATGTATATGGAAGGGGTTGTTTAGTGATAAAACGTCTCATACAGAATATCCATAAGGCATCCCAAAGAAGGATGTTGTATACGATAAGCACCACATAGTCTCTAGAGATGGTCCTCGTGTGTATGGCGTATATACATTTGATCCGGCTCCAAGGACCATCTGGTCCCTCAAGCTGGAGCTGGTACCGACCTTTCTGCAGCAGCTCGTAGTTGTTGATGTCGTCCTGATATTCCGTGTAGATCTGCTGCAGGCGGCGCTCGGCAGCGTCGTCGGCGGCGCGCGAGGCCGCGTCCAGATACGAGCCGCCGCCGTCCGCTTCGCCCATTCGCGAGCGCTGCTCCGCTGGGGACAAAATTTACATTTTCGTTACTTGTATGGAGATATATATAATTGTTTTATATTATTATTTGTAGCTTTGTGTGTCCCACTGCTGTGCAGAGGCCCCTCTACACTCTTTCCACACCTCTCTGTTTAGAGCTAGAGTGAGCCAACCCTCTAAAGGAAGAGTCTAGTTCATCTGGCCGCCTTCGATGGGGTATGCCACAGGGTCACTGGGCATTCTGGGAAGTCCAAAGATATGTTATTCTGGCCCAGATTTGTAAATATCATTCATTTGTATGTGTATTTTTATACACAAAACACATTATAATAAAATATACCATTGGATAAACAACAAAATATTTGTACTTATATATCTTGTATATTATTTTTATACGAAACACTCGCGAGAGGCACCTGTTCGGTCTTGCCTGCCGCACGGCACTACGTATTACTAATGACTAAGTCCACTGACTCTTGTAGGTGTCGACGAGCGCCTGCATCTTGCCGTCCGTGCGCGCCAGCAGCTTCTTGTCCGCCAGCGCACGCTCGTGCAGCAGGCGCACGCAGCGCAGCGCCGCCTCGGGCCCGGCGAACTCGCAAAAGCCGAACGTGCTCACACGCTTCCAGCTCAGCACCGCGCCGCAGCCGCCCAGCAGCGCGCGGATCATCGCGTCCGGGGCGCGGGACGATATATTGCCTGGAGACATACACATAAAAATGTGAATACTTCACACTTTAGTAAGAGGTCTTCTCGCTAACATGTAGCGTGGCGTGGGTATTTCTCGTTTGCCCAATTCTA
>JAFELO010001614.1:255650-286289 GCA_017140195.1 Eumaeus atala
TACTCGGACTGCAGAACGTCACCATATGTGTGGCCTTGGATATCTTTTATACTGGATGCCGTCAAACTATATGTATGACTCCAGAACTATTGGATCAAATTCAGTAATTATTTCATTCTGGTCAAGCTATGTCCTGGCCCCATGACTTATGTTTAAAAATATATTTGAAAAATCGAATGACAAATGTCACTTTAACGACTTATGTATGGTACATATTTGACTTTCTTGCCAGGTAACGTAAGGGCCACTACCACGACAACAGATTGTGGCGGGTGCGCCAGTAGTGCACAGATTGCACAACTGAACCCATGCCGCTTTATAAATCGCGCTTGTCTACTCCTAAGGTTTATGCTAGAACCACCCACCCTACCCCAATGGCCACCAGCTACTCACCGGCTTTTCTTCTTGTACGAATTGGGCTATAGGCTACTCAGAAACGCACGAAACCTGACACTGAAGATGTCACTTTATGCCGGTGCTGGCCCAATCCTGCTGCAATGCAGCATGTCACTACCTCTTACTAGTATGTTTCACAAGATGTTGTGATTACATAGTGTGGTGATAGACGAGACAAAATGGAGGAGATACGTCTCATTCACACAACCGGGATAAAAATGTGCTGTAACATTCCGGAGTTTCTGGTGGCCCTTAAGAAAGATGGTGTGAAGGAAGATTACACATATAACCTAATCATATGGATGTCTTTTGGTGGCGGTGGCCACCAAATGGCTCAGCCTGCGTCTCATATGTAATTAAAGAATTTCGTAATAAAATCACCTATAAACACTGTAACCGGTGGCCCATCTTCTTTAGCACCATTTGTGGGCCTGCTCTGCGCCCTCTGTGGCGGCTTCGCCGTGGTAACCGGGGCTGGTGCAGGTAGGAGGGCGGAGCGCCCACTGGCCACCGCACCCCCTGCGCCGTAGGCTCCTACCATCATCTGAAAACACACAGTAAATGTACAACTTACAATATATTTTTATAGTCCTTATATTATATGTTTATGCTCTACACCTTGGCTTTTCAATGCTTTCCATATTTTTGTCTAAACCAGAGAGCCGAATGCTTTACAGTATTTTTCGCATTTTTCGAATATCTGTAATCATGTGAATGTGGTCTGCTGTAGGATAGTTGCCTCTAAATCCCGCCTGCTCTCTGGGCTGGTTTTTGAATATCTGTAACCATGTGAATGTGGTCTGCTGTAGGATAGTTGCCTCCTAAATCCCGCCTGCTCTCTGGGCTGGTTTTCGAATATCTGTAACCATGTGAATGTGGTCTGCTGTAGGGTAGTTGCCTCTAAATCCAGCCTGCTCTCTGGGCTGGTTTTCGAATATCTGTAACTAGTGGCAGTGCTTATGATGTCAGGACTTTTAGTTTTCTCACAATCAATGCTGTCTTTTAGTTTGGAAAACCATTCAACTTTCTCTTGAATTATAATAATTGCTTTTTTTAGTTCCTCCAATTTTTTTCTGTTAGGCTCCCGAATAGGTGTTGTTAATACGATTTTCTATCTCTTGTCATGTTTGTTTTTAAAATTTTGCTAATTTTTTTATAACATAGGAGGCAAACATGCAGTTGTACCACTTGTAAGTAAGATAACAATTAATAAGGATAATTTCATATGTGGAAGTCATTGTAGCGTCAGGTACTACAGCAATAGTTATGATATTGTTGGTTGCTTGAGAAGTAGGTGCTAACTATTATAATGTTGTTGGTTTTTTTTTACTTCAGACATTGGAAGTCATTACACATGACAGATGCTTTCACACAGGAGATAATTGTGACGCTGAAGAGGCAGCTCTATACTACAATCTATGTTGGGCTATAATATAATCATACACAAAGTACTTGAATCTTCCTATTGTGGTTACTGCTTAATGCTGCACTGTTTTATTGTAAATCAGCCGGGGGTCCTATATTTTAAATGCTACCAAAACATAAATTTCCTCTGAACAAAGTTTGGGAGCAGACTGAGCTTTGACACAGTTTTAATGCAGTTCCAGGAAGAAAGAATTTTATATTTATCTGTGCATTTTTATTGATTAACCCTAAGGTTTTTCTTACTAATTATAAAAAAATATGAAAATATGGTCTAAAAAAATGTGTATTAAATAGTAAAAAAAAATCTAAACTTTAGTGTGGGGCAGTAAAGAACAAATCAGGCAAACAAACATAATTTTTTTTTTCTTTTTTTTCAGTAAGATAAGTATATTCACATCTTTATCTTCATAATATTTATGGGCTAAAGAACAGTCAGTGGAATGTAATGTGCCTTACATTATTATACTTAGGTAGAATGGTACAGATGCAGTTGTTATATGGTTGCAAAGAACAATTTTGTGAGTAAATGTGTTATGTGCCTAAGTGCTCATTACTGAGATCCCTTTACAACCTAGGGGATTTTTAATATGCGCGCTTATGTCATTTACAGCCCTGTTTTTGTTTTATTGTTTTATTTTGTTTTAGCAACCCCGAAGTAAATGGGGTATCATCAAAATTTTTATTAAAATTTTTCAACTTAGTATACATATAGTGAATGGAAAACTCAATAAGGTGATATTATTAACTATATAAGAACCAAAATGTGGTTTACATCCTTTGAGCAGATGTATCGATATCTCTACATGTCTCTACATAAAACAAAGTTCCCAATATCTGGATGAGTTCGATTTTCTCAAAATCTACTTTTCTTGCGGTTTTATTCAATGGACATAAGTAATGTCTGAGTACACCAATTGACTTAACAAATTATATACAATGTGATAAGGTGCCTAACTATAGACGCAGATCGCTAGTTTGATAATAACTCCAATGTCAGTAAATAATACTTAATTATAGAAATTGTCCCATGGTGTTTTGATTTATCCACGCCAGGCAATGCAGAATACGTTAACGTAAATAATTATTAGAACTTACATGTGTTGCAACCGGCATTGTGACTACTCCAGGCGCAATCCCATATGGAACCAGCGGCGGGCGAGGCGGGAAAGACATCGCACCTCTGACCCGGTATTCAAAGTATCAGAAACCGCATCGACTCAACACTTAACCAAATTCCTAACGTGACGCGTACACAACTTCACGAAGTATACAATCAAATTTAAAAGCACACTATTAAAAATATCTTAAATTAATATTGTTTGTATTTCGATTAAATTATATAATTACAATTTGCAACCAACAACAACTTTGTTCATAGAAAAAACGTTTTCATTGCACCAAATTCGACAATACAATATTAGCTATCAAATCGGCCATATTTTTTTTCTTTTTATTTTTTTTTTTTTTGACATGGAAATGAATGCTTACTTCTATCTACATAGCCCCATAAAATATTATGCCACAGCTGACTTTTATTTCAAATTATATAAATAGTTCTTTTTTAAATAAAAGTAATGCATAAAGTTCACACAAAAACCGTAGTACTTACAATGAATTATAAAAAAACTTTTTTTAATCAATGATTGAAATTTTCATGAACGCATCAAAGTTGCTAAACATCGAACATAATATTTTTTATAGTAAGCACCTTACAAGTCACAATTTAATAATTGTATATAATAGATGTATATTTTTATAACCTGAAGTTCATAAAACTTACCTTGAAGTTCATAGAGCAACAAGAAATTAAAATAATGCATGAAGTTAAATTTAGTTTTACTGATGTCTGACTAAAATTGTAAAATAAAAATCAAGAAGAAAGAAAATTAACTCAAAATTAAAAGAATTTATATTTTTAACGTCCATGCGCTATTTCGTCCGTGGGGCCGCTAGTCCTTTATACCGGCTGGCTTCATTTTTTTATAGGTACACTATATTAGGGCAAACGAGAAATCAGCGCTTTTACTGTCAAATAAAAGCGTTTCCTTCTTTCGTTTCTTCATCCACTCTATTTGGCCACATGATACGTGAGAATGTGTCCCGCAGAGCTTGAAGACCAAAATCATCAACCAATGCGTTCTCCCCGTGATGATCTACGCGACCGTAACATGGCCTCTTAATTCAGGACTGGTCCGCAAGGTTGCGGTAGCTCAGCGGGCTATTGAACGTGTTATGTTGGGTGTTTCTTTATCTGATAGAATTCGCAACGAAGTCAAAAGGCAGAGAACTAAAGTTTCCGATATCACGCGAGGAATAAGCTCACTGAAGTGGCAATGGGCTGGTCACGCATTCAGAAGATCAGATGGCAGATGGGCCACTAAGGTTCTGAAGTCTAGGCAGCTGCGTCTAGGGAAACGAAATGTTGGTCGACCGTTCATCTGATGGGAAGAAGATCTCCGTGCTATAGCTGGTCCTGAATGGATGCGACTAGCAGGAAAGCAGCCGTCTTGGGGGAAACCTATGTCCAGCAGTGGACCAAAATGGGCTGATAATGATGATGATGAACCTGAACATCCGTTAGTTCTTACTGTACGGTCTTCTGAACCGGGCACCCTTGATCTCGCACACATTGATATTTTCAGAGAAACAAGTTATTCACGTGTCTGTTTTATGATTGCAACCTATATACTATAGTATATTATTTAGTAAAACACTAACAATAACCACAGAATCCATCGATGTTTATAGGAATAACTCCAACAGTAGAATCATTTAAAATGTATTTCAGAATTTAACAGGCAATGGTTTATAGAAAATAAGAAGTTATGGAAATCATGTTGACGATATACTGGGTATAAATATATAAATTCTTAATAAAATTAATATAAAAAAAAGAAAAAGTACCTTCATGCCTGTTATCTCCAAAGAGGTAGGCAGAGGTGTGCTAGTACATCCACAACTCGTAAGTCCAGTAGATATACTAGCACACCCACGATTATCCAAGGTACTGAGGCCCATGATTTTATAGGTGGCAAGCCTATAGCCACTTCGGGCACAATCCAATCCCGGACAATGTAATGCGTTCTCAGAATAATCTGAGAAATATTTAATAATAGTTGCCCGACCTGGGAATCGAACCCAGAACTACACGCGGCTAATGGTCTCCACAGGCGAGACCCGCATCGTTACACCACAGAGGCGACAAATTAATATCACGTATTATAGTATGTTAAATTATTATTTAAAAACTTTTTTTAATATTACGATTGATTATGACGTTTCCTAATTCTGATAAGAGGTTTTGATAACAACAATTGACATATTTGATATTGATAGATATGATAATGGCTCATACATCCTACAGATTTAAAACTTTATATTACACTATGATAAACATTATGTTCCCCACACTTCTCAGTACAAGTATATAGTCTAAGTCCACACCTATACGCGCCACACCCCCGAACCCGTCGGCGGTATATTTGTACTTCAGTTATAAGTAATTAAGGAACGCGCATTTATTTATTTTTTAAATGCACCAGGCAGCAAAACGCCCAAATTGTTAGTAATAAACTTAAAAATTATTTTAGTATAGTAATAATGTTAAGAAGAGTACAATTAATATAATTATGATTACACATACAACTAACATGCATGCGTACAATTAACATGCATTTCGCATTGCTTAATGTGAAATGCATATTAAAGAAGTGAGATTGTTTTATATGCATTTTTCATCTTCCGATCGTCCGCAGTGAGATTTTTTATTATGAATGAAAAAAATGTATTATTCGTATAATGACAATGATATTGAGTATCGAAATATCGAACAAAAAACGATATGTCGATACAACAATATTTTAGTCAGCCCTAGCTGTTGTTGAACTTGAAAGACGAAGTTGAAAAATATTTAAAATTTGGTTTTGGAAATGTTTCGTAAAAGTTTACCAGTGTCCAGAAAGTTATTGAAAAATAAATGTCTTTGCTTTTGAGAAAAGGTCTAGTAATGGCGTAAATTATCTTCTATTAACGTTGAGTTGAATCCGAAGTTCTTCATGTCTGTTGAAGCGCCGTTGTTTGATTGAAGAGATTTATTTCATACAATATGACGAAATATACACGCAATAAGCCATGTTTAAAATGCGGGATTTTACCACGTATGAACCCTGGCATAAACTTTTTTCGTTTTCCTAAACCTGGAAATGTAAACTACATGAAGTAAGAAATTTTATAAAACATGTACAAGTATATTTCAGTGTGTACTTTATATATTAAATGCTTGTTTGTAACGATTAAAGGTTAACTTAATAATGAAATATCAAAAACCAGTGACAAGTAATTATTACAGGAGTTAATGAGAAAGAGTTGGATTGATAAAGGGTTAAATGATTAAATAAAGAATCGGAATTTAGAAGCACTTGTCTTCTTACTTTTAAGTTGTTACTCTGTAATGAGCGATGATGATGATAAACCTAATTAATTAAACTTTAAGAGTTGTTTATCAAAATTATTTTGTTAATAATTATAAATCATAATATAATTTAAATAACTTGTAACATGTGGAGATTGGGCATTTTAAATTACTATTTGAACTAATAAATACTAAAAAATAAAATCTGTTAACTCCAATAAAAAAAATATTTGTTGATTTATAGTGTAAAGATTTGTAAACCCTAATTTAGCCTATATAACTTTAAAGTATAAATTTCTACAAAATATAAAGAACATAAGGCTGAAGAATTTATTTTGTTGAATGCGCTAATCTCAGGAACTACTCATCCGATTTGAATAATTCTTTAGGTGTTAAATAGCCAATTAACCAAGGAAGGTCATAAACCGTAAAACACAAAGCTGACAAGAGGATGGTCTATATGGGTACCACATACATGAAATAGCAGTTTGCTGTTAGCTCTATACATCTGCATCACCTACTGCAGCTGCTCTATTGCTCAGGTCTATTGGATCACAAAGTGCATCCATGGATATGGGTCCTGGGCAGTATTCTTACCTGCGTACTCTGGGTTTATGTGCATTCTATACACATTGTTCAGTGCAAATTGATCATTACTAATGCATATTTATGCACATGTTATATTTTCATACGCTACAGATATTTTTGTCGCAGGTGTGAATTATGGGCAAAGTACTGTTTTCCCGAAGTTAGCAGTTCTTCACCGGAGTTCCAATACAAACTGTATGATGAATATGGCATGTTGTGTGACAAACATTTTGAAAGGACGTCTTTCGTTGATTATCCTGGCAGATCGAAACTATTCAAGACTGCTGTACCAGTAATGGATGAGGTATGCCTTTAATTTAGTAGTTACGAAGAAGTAGTGCATTGCAGATCAGTTGGGCCCACATGACCTGGGAAGGTACCTTTCAGTCACATGATAATCACCTTCAATGTTGGCATGTTTCCAAATAGTTTGTGAGTAGACTGGCCTATAGGGGGAGATGAGGTGAGGAGGACCAGAGACCAGGAGATTACAAACAAAACATTATTATTTTCCACAATAGTCTTTACTTTTAGTTGTGTGTTGTGTATTTGTCACTACAAAGAACATCAAAGATTGAAGATTAAACTATTACCACAGACTGGTACCATCAATATCCTGTTTTTTTGGTAATGTAAAGAAATGTCCAATGTCAACCACCCTGGCAATCTCAATAATAATATAATTAGTAATACCAGTGGACTTATCATGCCATGTTAACCTAGTCCTGCGCTAAGTACGGCAAGGACTTGTGTTATAGGTATTTAAAGTAAAATGATATATGTAAGATTTCTATTATAGAAATATATATATATATATATATATATATATATAGATGTATATACATCCATGACCTAGGACCTTGAACCCGTGACCTATTACCGACCCACTAACCGCCAGATTTATGTTTTTCAGACGACATTAGATCAACAGTCTAAAACAAATAAGGATGATACCTCTACACAACAAAACATAGAGGAAACTGAATTGCGTCCATTGTATGTCACTGTTCCCGATGACAAAGAGATAAGAAATTTGGATGAAACGTCTATTAATGAGGCAGCCCTAGATCCATGTACCCAGATCCAACAAAAGAGAATTGAAACAGACTTGTGTCCATTATATGTGATAGTTCCTGATGATACGGAGATAAGAAATATAGATGAATATTTTATTGATGGGACTTATCAAAACCCATGTACCCCAATTCAACAAACAATAGATGAAATGGAGTTTGGTTCTGAATATATGACTGTTTCTGATGAAATAGAAATAAAAAGTACAGATCACACTTCTATTAATAAGGAAGATGAGGATTCATGTACCGCAATCCAACAAAAACATGTGATTGTTTCTGATGATACAGAGATAGAAAATGACATATGTATTGATGAGAAAACCAAAGAACCATGTGCATCAATTCAACAAAATACTGATGAAACCGATGCTGGTACTTTATATGTGATAGTTATAAAAGATCCAGATGGAACAGAGATAATAAATGTGGATGACGTATCTATTGATGAGAATTTAAATTGTAAGTTGCATTAGCCATTATATCTGGAGATACTCTAGTATTAACTGATCTCTCATTGAGATTACTATTAAGCATTTTCAACAAACACACACTCAAACACGACACCGCAGTAACTAGTGGACGTCCTCGGCGTCGGATGCGTACCATACGCTTCAGCCCAGACACATCATCAGACAACAGCACACACATTTTACTACTAACAGTCACCACTACAGTTCTTCGAACTACACTCTTATAGTGGGGACTAATCCCAATACGATCCGTGATTTGCCGGGCTAAAATAACACTGCCGTACTGATTAAGTATTCTGAGAATCACGAGCGTTTCAATTCTTCCTTTAGAGGGTGGAAACATGATCCTCTTTCGCTAATCATTCACGTCAGCACCGGTAACTCTCACGACCACGTCAGAGTAGGGGGATGAGGGACTTTGCGCTTCCTCAGGCCAGGAAAAATAAGCTATTTTTTTATTTAAATTAGCTATTTTTAACTCTCACATCGGGATGTCACGGTCACGGGATCAAACCGAGCCTTGTCATCCGACCTCAAACCTAGTATTGTCATCCGCCCTCAGAGTCTTTACAACCCACCTCAAACCTAGTACTGTCATCCGACGACCACTTATCATAGCAATCTACATATGGGCTGCTCTTCTCGTCCACAGTATAACTTCATGTCAATATGAAACTGAAACATAAAAAGGAATGCCAATGAAATTATTATTTTCCATACTAATAATCCTTTATTGTCTTTGATGAACATAGGCTATATAACATTTTTTAAAACGTTATAAATCATTATAAAAACTTCGATTGTGTAACCAATGGTGTGAATAATATCACAATAAATCGTTATTTAGCTTATCGTTATAATCGTTATTTGTACAATGTCCACTGACCTGACTGATAGTTATTTAAGCTACTTTTGCAAATTGAATGAAAGACATGTAAACTTGATTAGATCAAAGATTCAAAGATTACAATCTTACAAGTCCACTTTCCAGCATCTAATTAAGCTGAAATTTCGTTATATGTGAGTTGGATGACACCACTGCGGAACCACTGAGCTGCTCTAACGATGGAGACGGAAAATAACGATGGGAAGCCCACGATAAGATGTCGCATACGCGTCGTGTTGTCGTTGTAGCTTGTTCTGGACAAGGGCAATACTGGAAGTTGGCCATGGGAACTATGCAATAAAATATAACCGGTGTATGGGTTTGTTTGATTTGCCTTGACAATCACTCTCAGCTTAGGTTATATTCACAGTCTGATGATAGAGCTGGAAGGTCATGGGAACAAAAGAAATCTATTGTGTTTGGACTTGTCTGTTGTCTAATGATGTATCTCGTAATAAAATGTCAGTCTCGAGGTCGGCTGAGACATCATTAATCGTCTGATAATGAGGCGATATGGTTGTTAGTGGCACAATAATAAAAAATAATAATATCTGCTTACTTTTTTGCTGACGCGGGAAAAAGCATTTACGCGCCGTACGGCCCTGGGTGAAGTCCAGTGGTGTGTGGGGCTCGCGGCATGATATAGTGCCGAGTTCACCTCGTGTGCATCTTGGATGTAGCGAAGGATAAATAACTCATCATAGACCAGCGATTCGAATTTCGCGAAGCTCACAGCTGTCCGTTGCAAGTACGCCGCCTCACGGAACATGTACTGACCGGATTAAACCGTAAAAATAAACACCCGACATGCGCCGTTTTCTTCGACGTGGCAAAACCGTTTGACGAAATCTGGCACGAAGGCATGATTTGCAAAATATATCGTCAAGAATTACCAGATAGACACGAGTTAGGCAAATATGTAGTCCTGAATTATAAGTAGTAACATAGTTGTGCCTTGTGCCGCCGACAGCTGCGCCACCGTAGCATATAGCTCTAGTCTTTTCACAGTTGACTTCTATTCTCCATCGTGCGAACCACTCATCGAACGCAGTGACGACCCACCATGACATGACTGACTTAGACTTGTGTAAAGTGTATCGATCGTGTAACGTTAATACAGGATTGGGAGTAGCACAGAGCCCTGGGGGACTCCGGCTCGGAAGATACTCAAGGCAGACAGTGTGCCTGCTATCAGAATTGTCGGTTAAATACTGCATACACACGAGCGATATCTCCCACCATCCCAGGGTAGAGCTGGACACAAGACAAAGCTCAGTCAGGGTATGGCGTCACTGCGTTCGTTGAGGGGTTCACACGATGGAGAATAGAAGTCAACTCTGAAAAGAGTAGATCACAACAACGCTAGACGCATCATAGCCCCAGTAGCACTACGGCACAGTAATACCCCGGAGTAAATTCTGTGAAGTATCCCGAAATCACTCTTGATCGTGGTCTCACCTCCCAGGAGCACATCACCAAAGTCAGTATTAATGTGCGATACGTCTCACATTATCAATAAACGCTCAGTGTAAGATCTCTTAGAAAGAAGCCAAGCTCTACAAAGTCTACCCGCCCGATATATCCATGATGTCATACTCCAGCGTATTACAACGCGCACGCTAGACCCTCTAACATAGAGATTTTGAAAAGGGTACTAAATCGTTTGCTGCGAATGGACACGGGCTGTGCGTGGTGCGTTCGCAATCGTGGCCTACACAAGGAATGTAGATTGCCATTTACAAAAGCAGTGGACTATTGTCCAAAATGTGTGACAATCATCTACTGATAAACACTTTCAGCAAACGCGCTCCCACACAAGGTGAGTACCGGCCGCCCACTCGCGATGCTGTCCATGAGCCATTCACTCAAGCGAGCGCTGAGGCCATTTTAGCTACCATGCGCGAGCTGCTCTCGACAGAGTCGAGAGATGAAGCACCCTGCGGTCTCCTTGCAATTATAATAATAGCTGAATTAGCGATTATAGAGTTTCCATATCGGGATGCATCTCTCCCATCTGCGGTAGAGTGCGGGGTCGGGCCCCGTTTTCGACCTATTTCTAGCTGAGTCGTAGGTTAACTTAGTCCCCAAACCCTAATCTTCTTGCTCTTTTTATTCCCCTCTAATAAGAGCATCCCCCTCGGTTTAGTCGTCTTCTGCTGGGTTCACCCGGGGTATTGCGCCCTCCACAATGGTTAGAACCTGAAGTGCGTGTGGGCTCAGCAGAATGTGTAAGTACACATATTGTGCCTATAATGCGCAGGAAATGCACACGCTTAACACCAATAAGAACTTGAGATTCAATACTAATACAAGTGCGAAAAACATCCAGGTAGCGATTTCTACCCGACTGGAACAGACAGCACCATCGATTGATCTACATTTAGAATAGCCTGAGCAAACCAGAAATACTCAAGCTGCTGGACGCAACAGCCCATTAGCTGCTAGTATGTTACCAAGATGCTGCCGCAATGTCCCACCCAAACTTGAAACTTCATGCCGGTGTAACGTGAAGGTCCCATGTTTCTGCTTGTGCTGGCCCCATATAATACAACTGCTTACTAAAGTAAAATAGTAAGAGGTACCTCTTGCTCGGATAGTACCATCACACGACAGCTTTGTGACGTTTCGATTTGTGAGATCCATTACAGGAAGAACGCGGAAGGTGCGACACAGCAGCATGACATATGTAAAGTCCGCTGTCACACCAGTGACACGAGTCCTTACGGGACTTAGTATTGGGCTAATACGCTCTGACAAGTCCACAGATAATATTACGTATATGGGCGTCCCAGTAACAGGCTTCAGCTGTATTGTCCCCTTATAGCAATTGTCTCGCTTCATAACTTTCTTCATACAGAGACACCGGTTGCGAAGACTTTTTGTGTGCTGGTTTGCACCCTTACTCAAAATCTAGCTCGGACCTTAACTCTAGACGGACGTATCAGTCGTTTGCCGATGGACTAGTCAGGTCTTAAATTTTAAAAACCTTTTAATATTATGTTTTATTGTAGGTTTCGTCAAAGAAGAGACAGTGGACAGCGCGTCTGGAACGTATAAATATGAAATCGTAGTGGAGCGCTCGCCAGGCTCCTCCTTTGGCAATGTCCAGGAAACATCAGTCTGCGGAGGTGAGCGAACGAACTGTTATAAATATGCGACAAAAAGGCGCTCGATCCTGCCAAGGGCATAATCAAAATCAATGTTCATCATCATTCATCATTATCAGCCCTTATCGGTCCACTGCTGGCCATTGGCTTCTTTCAATGGACGCCAAGACGACCGATCTCCTGCTACTCTCGTCCAGTCCGGACGGGCTGCTGTTGAACTTAATAAAATATAAATTATTATAATTTGTAAAATAAAGTACGTACAGAAATGAGCATTATGTAATTTGTGTGTGATGGTATTGATGTTTTTCATCTACGTACGTTTCGAGTAGTGTACGTCGCTATGCGTAAATATATACGTCGTAGCCGTTTTGTGGTCGGCCGACCACAATATATATATATATATATATATATATATATACAAGTAAGGCACGACTGGGTTGAAGCGGCACGCCTCGTGTCTCCCCATCAACATCGGACCACGGCTGGCCGCTTACAGCATAGCACAGATCCATCTCTACTGCATTGCAGTCGAATGGGACTAGCCGCCCGGGGTCCTGCTGCCCCTCGCTCAGACCTCGCTCGCCTGCTAAGTGTCTGCGCGCCGTCGCGTCTCGTGTACTTCGTGAACCCGAAGATGGGATGGAGTCGTTGCTGGACGGAAATAGTCACAGAATGACTCAGAGATTTCCAAAAAAGAACTTAACCACTTCCACTAGTTATATTTATTTTGTTACAGATTTACAATCAAAACTGGGCAGCAAGTCAGCGTGTGCTGCAGGTGAAGCAAAAGAGAACTCACTCGGGCGGAGGGACGCACCTGGGCTGAAGCGTGGCCGTCGCAGGGGCGTTTGTAACAAGATAATTGTAAAACCGTACTCTTGTGAGGTTTGTGACAAAAAGTTTCGTCAGAAAACCGATGTAAAGAAACACATGCGCGTACACACAGGTGAGAAACCGTACGGCTGTGACGTGTGTGGTAGAAAATTCGCCCACCGGTACAGTCTGGTGTGTCACCGGCCGACGCACACGGGCGAGCAGGCGTACGCTTGCGGCGTGTGCGGCAAGAAGTACAGACAGCAGTACAGTTTGAGGACGCACATGATGATGCACACTGGAGTCAAACGGTTCGTGTGTGACTACTGCAACAAGGGCTTTCATATAAAGAGGCTTTTGAGCAATCACGTCTTCATGCACACATCCGAGAGACCGCGACCGTACGCCTGTGACACTTGCGGGAAGACATTCTTCCGCAAGGATGCTTTAAGTGAACATCTGACCAGACACGCCGGCGAGAAGCGGTACGCCTGCAACTTCTGTGATAAGAAATACACCACACATTACTATTTAAAGAAACACTCGGAGACATGCAACGGTGGCGAACCGTACACTTGTGGTTTTTGTGGTAAGACATTTGCTCAGGAGCACCTTTTAAAACGCCACTCGCGGGCGCACGCGGCTGACAAACCGCACATTTAAAACGCCACTCGCGGGCGCACGCGGCTGACAAACCGCACACTTAAAACGCCACTCGCGGGCGCACGCGGCTGACGAACCGCACGGGTGTAGTTTTTGTACTAAGGAGTTCGCTCGGCAGCACCACTTACAGCAGCACATGCTGAAGCACGCCGCCGACCAGCGGTACACTTGTGACACTTGTTATAAGACATTCTTGATAAAGTTCTATTTGAAGCGACACATGAAGACACACGGGTGACAAACCGTACAATTGTAACATTTGGGGTCATCTTGTTTGTACAATATAAGTACTGAACTTTGCATTCTCTTTCATTATGTCCTTGTGCTTAATAAGGGGGCGAACGACAACTGACGCCCATAGACATCCAGTGTTGTTATGCAGGTGTAATGATCTTCTTTCCTCCCAAAATGCACGGCGGGCGGTAGGAGAGAAGTTTTAGGAAGATGTAGTGCCATGCTGCACAGGAGAAGGTAGTGCCATGCCGCACAGGAGGAAGTAGTGCCATGCATAATGTAGGACACTAATCCTCCTATGCGACGGAATGGGGTCGGCACGACTGGGGAGGTACCTCTCGCTCACATAATAACGCCGTAAAATGATATCTTCATTGTCGCGTTTCGTGCGGTTTATGAGGTGGTCCATTGTGTAAGGGGGTGGTAGGCAACGCTTCGGCATAGTAATTATGTGGATATTCGTGGGCGTCGGTAGTCGTAAAAAGGCTCGTTTGCCCCCCTTATTCTATAAGAACAAACATGGCGGCGGTATCGTTTGAGCGAGAGGTAAACCCCCCTGTCCCCCCGCAACTACCCAATTCGGCTGTGCAGCAGGGCTGTCCCAGTCACTTCTTGTTGAATTTGCACAAGTTACATTATACACGTCTCTCTTATATACACAGATATGTACAACTCACGAGATATCGCACCACGAAGTTCTTTCATTTGATCACTCACAGAATCCTCGAATAAGAAAATTAAGAGATAGTTCTAGCAGAACGGACAAACTTCATATTTTGCCCTTATTCAGTGTCGAGCCTAGAATGAAGGAGAAACTGTAAATGCAATCAGATTTTTACCAGATTTCTCAAAAACGGTTTGGCCAACATGGCAATGTGTATTCTTAACATTTTTATCACGCTTAGCCGCAAGCGGTGCTGACATGCGAGGCGTTGTTAAGTCCTCACATTTGAACACAGGAGTCCGGTTCGAGGACTGGAAAAAATGGGGAATCCGTAGAATTAAAATTTAAACTTCGCTAATAACTTAAACTTGCAAGGTTGAGTACCACTAGCTGATATTTTATGACCTAAATACGTTATTTCACTTTATTAATTTACATTTACTTATATTTGATTATAAGTTTTCTACTTCGAGTTTTTCAAGAACCGTTTCCAAAATATTTATGTCCGATTGTATATCATTAGAGGGTAGAAGCAAACCGTTAAAAACGCCAGAGTTTTAATTTTATTTTACACATGCCAACTTTTTGTTCTACCCACAGATTCTACTATTTTCTTTATTAATTGCATAAAAACTGGGCGTTGGCTAAACCGAATTGGACTCTGGTATATTCAAAATGACCCGGAGGTGTTATAAATGCAGTTTTGTGGGTATTAAACATACGCGTAATTGATAAAAAATCTGGGCCAAGTTGAAACAAGTGAAATATTTTTTACCCGGTAACTTGAAACGTGATCATATCTCTTTGGCAATGGATCTTCCACAGCTACACAATTAACTGCACGATAGTCAACACACATCTACTGTACACCCCAAAGCTTTCGTATCAGCAGCAAAACAATATTAATTAATCTGATAATATCTGAACGTTATTATCATCCTTTGACGGTCCTATATTTATGTCATCTAATGTAATGCCTCCGATGCACTAGGTAGTTGTGGCGTGCTCTAGATTTGTGGCTTTACAATTGGCAAAATACGGCAAGTAGAAAGGCATGATATTTGCTTATCCGGCTGTGGCTGCGACTCTCGGCAGCTTTCAGCCCTGGCGAGGACCTCTTCCGACGGCCACGCGCTGACATCACAGCCCATGTTGACGACCTTAATGTAGCCGTCCTTTCCACGTCACAGAGTAGAAGAAAGAGAGTAGGACATGCCGTGCAACTCGTAATGTCGAGGCGGTGGTACAACATCGACGCAGCGCTTGTTCCCCAGAGCTCGTATCTCATTAATGGAAGCGCCAAGCGGAAGTTTTTCTCGTAAATTGTGACGACCTCAAAACATTAGTTGTCTTCGATGGCTTTAATTTCATACCCAGGGTTTTTGTAATCAAGCTGGACAAGGCCTTCACTGACGTTAATGTCATACCCTCACCGTTACGTGACGCTGTGCTGAAGGTGGCTCAAGTGCATAGGGGGCAGAGACCGCCGGTGTAGTAGATGGGGCCCCCTCTCTCCTGTACATCAACATGGCGATAGGTTTGGACGCGCGGAGGCTGCGTCTTTGTTGGGCGAGCACTGCGGCACACCGTAAAGAACCGTAATTGACACGAATAGATTTGTTTGTATAGACTCTGTTCCACAGTTCTGACACCTGTATCTGCTGTTACCTTTAGTAATAAGTTTGCATTTTATAGTTAAAAGTATCGTACTTTGTTATTTGGTAAATGTGTACTTACGTTATTTACGCTTCCAGCTGAAGTAACATGAGTTGAGTTGTTGAGTCCATGGCACACTCTCCACTGTCCACTTGTAGACACAGTCGGCTTGCACTGCAGCCGGAACAACAACCAGCGTTATCAGAGTACCCCAAACGCCGCACATACCTCTCTGTGTGCGAAGAGGCGCCTTTTCCGACGCAAACTTGTATTCGTATTCATTTATTTGTTCGTTTAGGCTGTTTTTGATCCTCATTTGATACCAATAATTATATTTTTAATGAAGTTAAATGTGTAGCCAGTACGTTCAAGAATCGCATTATTTTTGATAAATTAATGAATACCATACATCTTCAAAAGTAAACAAATTAAAATTTGTTTTTTAAATCCCGGCTCCTTAGGTACCCGGCATAACGAATTTTTAGCAGCTATGGACAAGCATAATTTCGTCATAATAGCCCTACATGAGACTTGGCTGAGGTGCGGGGGGGGGGGGGGAGCGCCCCGAGTGACTGGATCTCGGCTCCTACATACACGTGCCCGGGGAAGTGGAGTAGGTTTCTGCGTGAGAAAAGGTCACGCACACGCACATCCTATTACAGATAGCGTCGAACAGATGTGGTTTTCCACTACGATATAGGCCTCCGTGGTTATCCGCTAGGATCTTTTTTAACGCTCTCGCAGATACAATGGGCTCATTGTTATGTTAAAATCGGAGAATAGAGGTAAACGCAGAAAAGAGTAAGTCCATACTCTTCTCCCGTACCCCGCCCTCCCACAAACGAGGAAACATGCCCGCCATCATACTCTACGGTAACGAGATACCTAGAATAGAGACGGTAAAGTATCTAGGCGTTCCGCTCGATAGGTCGATGAGCTTTCAGAATCACATAGATAACGTTCAGAAAAAGGCACGGCATGTCCTTTTCAAATTATTTCCACTTATTAACAAGAAGAGTAAAATGGCGAACAGGCATAAGCTCACCTTGTACACTACATGCATACGACCGATCATGTCGAACTGCAGTGTAGCATTCGTGCACGTAGCCCCGACCCAAATAGAACGTTTGCAGAAAATGCAGAATAGATTCTTGCGCATGGCTACTGGATGCCCGTGGTACATTCGTAACATCGACCTACATTGCGTCTTTCACTTAACATAGATAAAGGGACACTTCAAAGAGCTGTCTCAAAAGTTCTTTGACCGTGCTCTTAATCAAAAGAACAAACTAATCGTTAAAACGTCGGAATACGATCCGACGTTAATAACCGCTTCCCGTTACCGTCGGCCGAAGCACGTACTGCACGACGCCGACGACGCGATAGCCATAGCAGTTGCTAAGTCCGCCCTTGCACACAAGCAAAAACACACCCAGACACGCATCCGCAGTAAAACGCCAATAGGGTCAACCTGCAGATAGCAGGTTTTAGTCGGTAGTAGGAAGTAGCTATCGCTCTACGACCTGACCTCGACAGACTCTTCAGGTCCCCTTGGGTCGGCTGGACAGTGCATAAATGCATTTTCTCCTGCTAGAACCAATTCGATATACACCGCTCGTACCGGTCGAGCGATGAAATCTTACATATAGTGACACAGCTAAAACATATGACTGACAGAATGACAAACTCACACACCGCTTACGGAAACGAGCCCGGGTTTGAATCCGTAAGACATGAGCTTAGATAAATGTAGAAATAATATAACGCGATCTTAGAGAGCTCTAAAAATAAAAACTAAATTATGATCACGGCTTCTAGCCGATTTGAAGAGCAAATCGACCCCACCCGTCAGAGGGTGGGGGAGGAGGCCGGCCTCCTCTGACAAGCCAAACCGAAAGACGAGCTCAACTATCCTTATACAAGTCCCGTAACATTAAACGCCATCGTGCGCGCGCCGTCCCACTAGCGTAGGGAGGGTGACCGCTTCCCTCTTTTCGGTCCAAAAATAATCACAATAGGGTAATGTCCACAAAAATTCCGGTTTGCATCTTCCCATCTGCGGGAAAGGAGGGGGCTCTGCCCCCTATCGTCTACCTAAAACCAGGAGACAAAAAGTCTTCCGTAATCAGTCGAACTGTTAAGGCTGGACAAGCGCCGCCAATCAGTAGTAGGTCCCTCCGAAAAAAAAAACCTGTCAAGGACATAATACCAACCGGTCTACAGCATATCATGAATGCTACTGGAGCGGCATCATGTTCGACCGGGATATCAATGTCATGGCGAGAGAATTCAGCGCATGTTTGATGAGCCTGCCCCCGTAAAAACCCTATACACACAACATTAAGCTAATGATGAGTAGGCGTGATGCTGCGCACAGACGGGCACGTAAATCCAAAAATGAATTACATGTAGCGTTTTATAAGGAACTTAAACGTGAGGTTTTGAGTGCAATTGATAGGGACAAGGCGGTTTACTTTGAAACTTACGTCTCATCTAACGTCAATTTTTAATCCGCGACTGGTGTGGCAGCATCTAAAGGACAATGTTAATGTTAAACTAAGAATGAGCTTAAAGCTACCACAATACCTACACGACGCCCATAAAATAAATAGTCACTTTTTGAATTTGCCAGGTAATAACCTTGTTTCGGAGGCAGCTAATAATTATTTTGCAATGCCCACCGTAAGCAGCGTGGAGGTTTAAGGAATTCTAAGATCGCTTCGATCTAACGCGAGAGGTATCGACGGAATTAGCTTGGATGTGTTACTTATGGCATCCTAATTCTCTGTATGCCTTGGCATAATTACTGACATCACGCGGCTCCTCAAGATGGAGCAACGTAGGCATCTCCACCTCGCCAGTATTTTATTTGGTATCATTAAATATGAATCTCCTCCGTACCTTTTTCGTAAATTAAAATGGGCCAGAGATAAGCAGCTGAGTCTGTCAACAAGGGGAGCCTCGTACCTGCTGTTTACACCACTGCACCACTGTGGAGCATTCCGGGGTAGCTTCAGACATTCCGCCACCGAACGTTGGAATGACCTGCCGCCGCCCATGCGAACTCTACAAATAATTAACAATTTTAAGTTAAAATGTCAAAACTACTTCAACAGCAGCTGTTCTATCAACAGCAGTTGATTAGTTGAGTAATATTAATTTTTGTACTTAGCGGAACTTAACGACACGCATGAAATATATAATGAATTATAAGTTACACAATTAAATATGATTACTGAAATTAATTTGTTAATATTATGAAATATACTTACCAGTATTGCCATCGTGTCGTATAATGGCGGCGGCGTGAGTCCTCTCGTCCGGCGATTGTCACCTAGTGCTGTCCCGGCTGGTTCTGTGCTGCCTATGGATACCGACGAGCTCAACACTGTGACCATTTTAAATACACACCGATTTCCACTGTCATCTGAGACATAACTATGTCTATTATGATAACGCTACCAAGTACTTACAATTACTAAACCACAAATACTTAAAGTACATAAAACTTTGAATATTGGTTAATAGAACTAATTGTAGCCATATTTACCTATAATTTTTCTTCTCACCGTGTTACGTATGCACTAATAGAATATTATTATTACTTGTCTACCTTCAAAATCTATGGTTACCTTCCATTTTTAAATTGTCACTAAGTTAGGTTTACAATCGTACACAAATAAATATGCATAAATTATAATATTTTGTGTAATAATAATATTGATAAGTTGGCTGCACTGTTTTAATTACACCCTATCGGACCACATATGATCAGGGTTGTGGTATCTTTTATTTTGGCGATACCACAACTATTAAATTGAGTATAAACCCTTTAGACGTGCTCTGTAATTGTGTTTTAGAACGTAAGTAGCTCGTAGTAATGGAATGAAACAGGACAATTAATACATACACTGCTACAGTGTATGTATTAATTGTCTCAACGGAGGGTGAGGGCTTCACCCTCCGTTTGAGTCTTCCTATATTCTGTTGAGCAGAGGTCTATTCATTTACAAAAAGCAAGGCCAACGTTCAACGGACCAAATGGTTATTCTAATGCGGTATTGACATTCACTACAAGAGGAGTACCGATATCAGAGTGGCGTGTACACGAAGGCGTTAGCTTAAGCGACCATCAGCTATCAGGTGTGCAGCAGTATGGCAAGACCGATTTTTACAGAATAACCTTTCTTTAAACTAGCCTTTCGCGAGAGAGGGGTATATTGGGCCTACTTTCAATCGACGCTATGTTTGCGAATGGGTAAACTAGAATCGAGAAAATCAGCGAATGAACTTGCCAAGCAGATCTCAACGGACATAGTTTTAGGGAATTGAGGACGTTTGCGCATACATGGCACTCGAAGCGGAAGGATAGGCAACGACATAGCTGCATCGAGATAATCAGGACTGACGAGGCCGATGACAACTTCTGTTTTTGTGATGTCAGGCCCCAGGAAGAGGAGAGTGAAATAACGAGAGGGCACTTAAATAATGTGTAGGGAGTCAAGAATTGCACGTTGGGGCCGAACAGAGCCGGTGAGCAAACCCCCGTACATCTCCTATGGTTCGCTCCGTATACGGAGAGGTGGGTAGGAGCACGAGTGGAGGTGGGTAAGTGTCTGTATCAATGTACGCTCTTACATGGATGCCATTGACCTTCACAACCTGCTTGTACACATCATTATAAGGGCGTACCACGTTTACTTCCTTCAGTTTGCTAGATGAGGTAGATGCTTTGCAATCTGCAGTTGTCATAGTGCAGAGCTCCGCACTTATAACAGCGCGTTAGATAAATAGCAGTCACGTAGCAGATGACCAGTCTTCTTACATCGCGGACAAGGGTCGATTTCGGGATTAGCCAGTGTAGTCTTTCTATACTGGTACTGGTGGTCTACTTACGGGGTTGGGCCGTAGAGATGGCGGTAGACCACGAATGATACAGGAATCGCTGGCATTGTCGGATAGCTTGCAGCGGAAACCCATGGCGATTTTATCATGGTAATACTTTGTCATCGATTCATTTGGCACTTTCTTTCTTTGTAAAAAATCTTCAAGCAGGCGGAAATGCGTGCAACAGCATTTCTTTCCATTGTTCTCAAGTATAATCATAGTTTTCCATATGATGATAGAACGATTTAGTTGTATCGTCCCATGTATTTGTTAGTAATTTATAACTATTATATATAACAATTTACTTTAGTTTAATATATATTTATGTGTTATTTATCACTAAATTTGTCATAATAAGTATATATCAGTTTACGTATTAATTTTTTTATGTGAGTGTGTGTATGTATAATATGTGTGTATGTTATATGTGTGTATGTATGCGTATGTATGCGTGAACTATTTAATGTTTGCCTACATAATTAATGTTTGTGAAACGAAACACGTGTTTTGACGTTACCGCCTAAAAGGGATAAAACTAAAGGTGGACCTGAAAACCAGTGTCAGATCTAAGGCTTGGCCTAAGCTGAGGTCACACCATTTTGTGGAACACGCTGTTGCCAACCGTTACCTTGCTGCCTGTTAATGCTTTTTTGTAGTTTCTTTTTTATTAGTTATTTTTGTAATTGCAAGGAAGTTATCTTTTAATTAAGTTTTATGTGTTTGTGTTGTAGCAATGTGTTTCAACAAATAAACTTTTTATCTTATTTATTTTAATAATTTCCTTTAATTGTGGCTGAATATGGCTTAAGTAGACGCGTCCGTCAGTGGGTCTTCTACACTGGCCTGGTGGGGCCTGCGAGGATTGCGGGTTTCGAGGCGAAACTCACAACCCGGGTCTGTTCACGAGGGACAGCTATCCCCTCGGTGATGGGGCAACCCACTGATGGTGGTGGGTTGTTACGCACCTAGGTGCTAAGGCCGTATGGCCTGATGTTGGGATTTCGACCGCGGCCTACTGGCCTGCAGGTGTGGTGGGTAGTGTGGTGTTATGATGTCCAAGTGTGGTGTGGGTTATGAATGTGAGTGAACGATTCTCGTCCTGATTGCCGGGGCCGACGACCCTTCTCCGCTTGGTGAACACGGGATACGAGTTCACACGGGTACGGCCGCCCGTCGAGTGGTCGCGCGTGTAGCGGAGGCAGGTCCCTCAGGTGGGCGTGCGGACCATTTTCTGCGGCACTGAACATGCCTCAAGACAATCGGGCCACAAACTCACCGACAGACTCGACCCACAGGTGTCGCGCGATCACGTCATTCCGGACGTAGCGGCCGGCTCCCGTGATTACTCGCAGGTATATGCTTTGCTGAGCTTGTAGGCGCTTCTTCTGGATCGGGGAGGTGAGCGCATACCATGCCGGAGTATCTTGTATAACCCCAGTTTCGTGCGTAGTGGAAGCTCGGATGCGAGCACTGGTCGCAGTAAGGCGCGGGCTGCCCTCGCCTGGTTAATCGCTTGATCAATGCTGCACCCGAGGTACACGACCGGGGACCTCAAAGCCAACTCCTGGCCACTCAACTTCAACCGCCCCGGCATGTTGCGCCGCGTGCTGACAAGTAGGGATGCTGTTTTCTCCACGTTGACAGAAATCCGTCCAGCATCTAGCTCCGGCTTTCGGGACGAGGAGAGTAGGTTCCGAGACTTACCCGGCTTTGGGAGGATGACGATTCTCCCTTCCTTCCAGATATCCGGAAAGTGGGACGTGTGGAGTACGCCGTTAGCTATCCTGATGAGAGCCACGGCTGTGCGTCATGGCATCATCACCAGAGCTGTGGGAGAGATATTGTCGGGGCCTGGTGCCTTGCGGCTCGAGAGGCGAGGGGCGACCTTCCTCAGCTCGGCGGGGGAGATAAAAAAGAGGCGAGCTCGAAAGGTGCTCACGGAGGCGGTTTTCTAGGTTCGCGGTGGTGTGGTTGGCGTGCATGCCTGCTCGTGTCTGGGCGTTGTAGTGGCGTTGGCCGTTTGAGTCGGTGAGTGGGCTGGTCTTCGACCTAGTGAGTCGTCTGTTCAGGGCATAGGTGGTTGTATCGTCAGCGCCAGCTTGAGCGATGGTTGGCTCCCAGCTGGCCCCCCGACAGTCCTTCGCTCTTGCAGAGACGTCCTCAGCAAGTCGATTGAGATCGGCCTTGATCAGGGGGCAGCGGCTCCGGGCCCAGAGCCTCCTCAGCTGCCTTTTCCTACTCAGATCAGACAGGAGGTCGGGAGGGAGGTCACTCCGACGGCGCGCTTTGACCGGTGTGGTGGTGGTGGCCCGTGCCTCCCGGATTTTGTCCGTAAGACTACAGGCCGCAGTTTCCACCTCCCCCGCGGTCTCGAGCTGCCCGTCGCTAGTGAATTCGGCCGTACAGTCTCTGAAGACCCGCCAGTCCACCCTCTGCCTGGTCCGTTCCTGCTCTCTATCAACCGCCGTCGAGTGTAACATGATTAGGACCGGTAGGTGTGATTGCATTGCACTAAGTACATATGGAATATTTTAAAACTCTCCATATAATACTAGTAAACACATTTTAGTTTGAAATAACTCAAAATTAAGTGGGCTGCCACATGACATTCAAGCCTAGAGCCCTTGTCAATATATATAAATGGAGCGCGTCCATGCACGACACCTCCACCATCAGATCCTGAATGTAATCTAGTCTTAAAGTCCTTATTAAAACGAATCAAACAAACCCTAACACGATGCGATTGTCTGACTTATATTTTCTTATATGGTCCCTCTGGCTACATTGGGTCTTCATTATTAGATTAGTTAAGTGGTTCTATCGTAGTCGTATTGTACCAATCGCCGTATTATGTTACGGCTAGCCATTTTAAAACGAGGGCCGTTATTTTGGAGTGGGCCAACGATTAGCCCGATTGCCATTGCGAGACATTCTTCAATGGCGGCTGACGATGATCGATACAAGTATTGGTTCAGTGCGGTCTAGTGTTTTGAGTGCAAACAAAAATACAACCTAACCACAAAGGCTTAGTCGGGAGCTACGCTCCTTCGATCCAATTTGGGCATTACTTTTTATTTCTCTGTATTCCTTGACAAATTTTAGTTCCTAATTTTAACACTCATTGCTTGACGTGGCAACAACAATGGTATCGAATACATATGTTTATTGTAACAAAATATTTCAAAAATGGGATCTATTTAATGAATAACGTATGATTTAATAATGAAATGCAATAAAATTAAAGATGCTGAGAACGTAAATTATTTTTATAACCAAAAAATACGCCGCCCTGAAAAGATAAAAGTAATGAACACGAGCATGTTTTTTATTAAATATAATTGAAATCAATAATAAAAATAATGAACACAAGCATATTTTTGATTAAATATAATTGAAATGAATAACATGTTTTTACATAAAAATTTAGAGGTTTGCATCAAATATTTGTTGTATATCCCTTTCTTTTTTTATTTATAAACTGAAAGTGTAATACACACTTGACATCACTTTTTTTATTCAGGTTCTTTATGTAGTCGAGTGAATACTATCTATCTACCTACCGCAAGTATTATGTAAGCGTTTTTATACTTTTGTGTCACAACCAGAAATGAAAGGAACGCTGGGTGATGGCAAACGAAGAAAATGTAATATTCTCTTTAAGGGCCAGGGGAAGTTGTCACCAGTTTGTGTTTGTGTGTGTGTGTGTGTGTGTGTGAACACCCCTACATTGAAAATATAATACCAATTACGCCGATCTGGGGGCATGCCTCAAAGCATTCCCCATCACAAAAAAAATATTATATAAATGTTAATATGGTAAGAAAAAATCCCATGAATGGAGGTATTAAACAATCAATTTACAAATAAAATTATATACAACGAGAGATCTAATGGGATCAGAATAGAAATGCGAGTCGCACAGGGGCCTATTCCTTTTTCTAATATATAAATGATTTGTGATATCTAGTAAAATATAATTAAGAGATATTCCATGCATTTACGAATGATACCTGGGACCCCCAGACCTATGTGGGACTCGGCCATTGGGTAGCAATACCAACTAAACCCCTACGGGAGCCTTCAGCCGCTATTAGTGGAGAGTCCCGGATCTGCAGGCAACAGGACCCCTCTAGCGACAGGCTGACCTCGGCGAACAGGCCAGACCTCACCTCCTCGGAGACTGTCCGGCTACGCTATGACAGTCCCCACGACGCCGTGTCTTTGGAAGTGGAACGGGTTCCCATCCCGGCCCGACACGGAACACAGGTGCACTACTGAAGGCGCTGCAGATAGCGCCTCCTTCTTACCCCCATTCGTCGTCGGCGGGGAGAGGCCGCGTCAGCAGCCTCTTCTCTCACCTGGGACATGGCGGTATCGCAGAAGGAAGCCATCCCTAAAGTAGAACCTACTTTATGCAGGTACTTTATTACATTTGGTCTGTGAATCCTTTGAAGTCAAAAGCAGTGATAATAGGTAGCACACGAATCTGTAGTCGACTCAACATTACTGTTCTGCCACCTATTAAGTTAGATGTTGCCCAAATTATCATCAGCGTTTCAGCAAAAAACTTAGGTGTTGTAATAGATTCCAATCTATCTTGGACTCACTACTTCAGTGATATTAGTAGAAGGGTTCACTTTACCTTTCATTCCCTTAGAACACTCCAAAATTTCCTTCCCTTTCCAACTAAAATTTCTCTTGCATTGTCTATTGTACAGCCAATTATTGACTATGCCGATGTTTGCTACCCTGATGCCACTGAAGAAATATTTAATAAACTCGAGCGACTGCAAAATTTAAGTTTGCCGTTTATTTTTGGTTTAAAGAAGTATGACATATAGTGGACATATATGGTAGACAAGAAGTATGACATATATGGTAGACATTGTAATTGCCTACTGACTCAGTATCGTAGGCAATTACAATGTCTACCTATCCGTCTCCACAGAAATTTCCGTATGCTGTTTCCTTTTTAATCTCTTCAACCCTTGTTCCCCTTCTTACCTTGGTGATCGCTTCACCTTGACTAATTTCCATGATTCTTCTTGTAGACCACAAAAACGTAATCTTATAACGGACAACCAAACAGATTTTTATTCACATACTTTTACAGTCCATTCTGCTAGACTAACTACTACTTTTGTAAAACGTCACTTCTTAAGAAAAAAATTAAAGGAATATTATTTAAATCAGACTTACACCCAAAGTTGAACTAAATTATTTCTGTAACAATTATATATTAATATCATAATGAGTCTTTTTATTATATAGGTATATATATATATATATATGTAAGTATTTATAGTGTATGTTTATATATTGCCAATTTATTTACTGTTTCATTATCTATATAAAAGTTTTTTTTAATATAGACGTAATGTGCACACTAATATTGTGTTTGTCATACAAATTCTCCTGTAGCCGGGCTGCTTTAAGAAATTTCAATTGTGGAATAAGTAGTGCCCTTGTACCATTTTTTAGTATATTAAGTGTATAATGTATGTTTACAGTGTACATTAATTATTAAATAAATAAATTATATTTATTATACTACTAATTTAACAGAAAAACAGGACTTTGATACATTTGTTTATTGCTAAGGTACTGTCTCATTCTACAACCAGATCTCGAGAAATTCAATTACATCCATGTAAATAATTATAACAATGAATAGCCTTCCTGTTTGACTAATTTCATCTTCTTATTAAAGCTTTCTCATTTCATACTCAAAAATCACAAGCTTTCAATCACTTATATTGCTTGTCTTCACTGTGGAACTTTTTTTATGTGATAGGGAGCAAATGAGCACGTCGGTAGTGACTATCATCGTCCAAAGACATCTGCAAGATTAGGGGTCTTGCATGCGCGTTGTCAGCCTTTAAGGAATAGGGCATACCTATTCTTGAAAACCTCTAAATCGAATGGAAATACCGGGGGAGTCAGCTGCTTCCACAGTATAGTTGTATGCAGTAAAAAGTGGTATTTAATACCCACTGTTGTGGATTTGTAGACATCCAGGTTACGGGCGTGGAACTTAGAGTTCTGTTGCGATGTCCAAAGATGGTATTAGGCTGAACAATTCGTCTGAACACTCCACATGGAAAATACTTTTAATAAGATACCTTAGAAGATCTACAGTGACGACATATTTACAGCTACTTTGATTTAGTTTGTTACAAATGTCATTGTATGTTCAGTTTATGCATTATCAAACTGTTATGTTCAGTAATAATTTCGTTTTAGGTGTCACCTGTATGGTAATCAAGTGAGACATCACAATAAGTATGTTCAAACATTTACTTTGCTCAAATTTCATATTCCAAATGTCCAACTGTAGGGCTCATCGCAAGTGTGTAGCCTCTTGTGTTTCTTCAAGTTGCCAATTAGTGTAAACTCCTTGTTACAAATGTCGCAAATATACAGCTTCTCACCAGTGTGTATTCTGTAATGTTTCTTCAAATTGCCAATTAGGGTAAATTTCTTATCACAAACGCCACAACCATACATTTTCTCACCGGTGTGTATTAACTTATGTTTCTTCAAATTGCCAATTAGTGTAAATTCCTTATCACAAATGTCACAACTATATGGCTTCTCACCAGTGTGTATCATGTGATGTTTCTTTAAATTGCCAATTAGTGTAAATGTCTTACAACAAACTACACAACTATATGGCTTCTCTCCAGTGTGTATTACCTTATGTTTCTTTAAATTGCCAATTAGTGTAAATTTCTTACTACAAACGTCACAACTGTATGGCTTTGCACCAGTGTGTATTCTTTTGTGTGTATTCAAACTGCCAACTTGTGTAAATTTTTTAAAACAAATGTCACAACTGTGTGGCTTCTCGCCAGTGTGGGTGTTCATGTGTACCTTCAAATACGCCTTCTTCAAAAACGTATTCTTACAAATATCGCAACTGTATGGTCTTTCACCAGTTTGTGCCATCCTGTGTAAAAAATTCTTTTGTGCCTGATTAAAGCATCATGATAAAATTTCTTACTACAAATAAGATATATTTTATAGTTATCCTTGAGATATAATGAAATGTGTAAGACTGTCTGCTCTTAAAAAATTGTTGTCCGTCTTGCTCTTTCTATAGAAGCGCCTGTATTCGTTAATACTTTATGCACAATATTGTTGTGGATCTGTAATATAAAAGAGCTGTTTTGAAGTTATTAACATATGCATAGGCCTGTCTAGCATTTAGATTATTATCACCACACCATTGAGCACTTAAATTATCGTCACAATACTGTTATTGTGACGATAATTTAAGTGTGAAGTTAATGAAAGGAACACTTGATCTATACATATCTGTATACACATAGATAAAGTGTGTGTGACAAGAAATAGAAAGGCAAATCTACTCTATTAGCCTTTCTATTTCTCTATCAACTATGGTAGTTACTTGCAGCAGGCAGCTGTATATATAAGTGATATACAGTACAGTTTGTGTATGAAATCTAGAGATTATATTTATATGTATTATGTATATATTTGATGTAGAGCTTCTGGTAATGTAAATTATTCTTAAAAAAAATTGGTATCACTTACATAAATCAATTATTTTACTGTTATTAAAAGATTGAACCTTTCTAAGGACACTAGGTAATGGTCTTGTGTAACAAGTAAAATGATAATATCACTTGCATAAAAAAACTTTGTTGCATTAAATATCATTATTTATTTGTTATTATTTTTGATTTAATATTGGTTCTTTATTTATTTTATACATCATTTGAGGGATGAATCAACTGATAGTATGACATCCATATCTGTATCAAATAGTTTTTGCTAAAGTATTTAGTCCCAGTTCTCTTCGTGTGATATTTTAAAGGTTTGGTGAAATTGTCAGCCCATAATTGTAATACATGATGGATTTATTTTGAAATATAAAACTAGATTTTTTTGCTTGTTTCAATACACTAATCTGGAATTACTGGCACAAATTAATAATTATTCTCTATGCCACATTACATCAATCTTAGAGCACAGAGAAGATGTATGTCACTCTTTGACTTGGCTGTCTAATAAAATCGTACTATCTACATAGAAGCATAAAATTATACTATCTTCATACAAGCATAAAATTATACTGTCTACATAGAAGCATAAAATTATACTGTCTACGTACAAGAATAAAATTATACTGTCTACATAGATTCATAGAATTATACTAGTACCAATCAATCTGATCTTGCCATGGTGGTCTTCCTTAGTACCTTCCTTTCCTTCACATTGTACATCTCTTTAGTTCTTCATCTGCCCAATATTTCTTGTTTATACTAAATTTATAATAAATATATATTAAATATAAACACTAATTGGTTTTAGTAGAGCAAAATAGCTAGAGGCAAGTATCTTTAGAATGAAACCAGTTTTTAGTCAAAAACCAGCATTGATTCATTTATTTAATGTATAACACACAGTATACACTGAAATTGATATCTTTTGCAAGTGGGCAATAACCTCGAAAACGCGAACTATGTAAAAATCACAAACTAGAAATACTATGTATTGTAGAAATGTAAACAATTCAGAAAAAAATATAATTTCAATAATAAAATACTCTTTATAATATAAAGAGTAAACTTCTTATTTAAGTTATAATATGAATTTCCATCAAGAAGTGACAATACACTCCATCAAATATATATCAGAAGAAATTACAAACCAAAAAAAAGTACCTTCACGCCTATTATCCCTGAAGAGGTGGGCAGAGGTGTGTACTTAACCAGTATTCCAATTTTAATTTCAATATGTTTACATTACGTTAGACTGTAAAGTTTTTGGATATATTTATTATCTTGAGATGCAAATGTAAATAAACCAAATATCAATTATTACCAAGTAACAATCTGTCAAAGCTCAAACAACAATCAATCCATCCAATACAATATAAATGCATTCCATCTATGTTACCACAAACCATATAGACGTATTCATATTACCACTACCATAGATAATACTTATATACTGACCACTACTATGTGAAACAGTTAATACCACAATCAATTATACGAACAAACTGTATCGATGTGTTAATATAAAAAACTGACAGTCCATTACTTTTACGGTACACAAGAATTAAGATCGATACCATTAATGTCATATAGTCTGCTGTGATGCTGTCTGTCTGGATCTGTGTTGCCAACCTCGTAAAAATTGGACCATGGAACTTTAAAATCAGCAGAAAACATTTACTAGAATAAACTCTTTTATAACATCCATAGAAATGGTAAATCATCTGTTATAAACATGGTGTCTGTAATTAAAGGAATAAAGTAAGTAAAACCAAAATTATAATAATGAAAACATAACTGATTTATGTTTTCGGCTCCACGGCCCTCAAAAAGG
>JAFELO010001614.1:286322-314334 GCA_017140195.1 Eumaeus atala
TTTGTACTAATTGCATTAATTTATTCATTCAAATTCTGTCTGTCCGATGATAATGAATAGTGGAAACAGGTATAATACCTGACTCCCCACTATGGTTCAAGCCTTGTCGTTGCGGTGGGGCTTTGTAGCCTGGGGTTAACCCAGGCGAAGCCACTTGAACGGAGGGGGATCTTTGCATCTTATAAGAAGAGGGGGCTTAAAGATCAGGAGGAGGAATCGCTCTCGGTACCCTTCTTATAAGAGGGGACCTAAGAATAACAGGAGGTGGCATTGCACTGTTCCAAAGTCGGTGAGGTTGTCCGGCTTCCTGCTCGAAGTTATATCTACATAATTGCAATAGTTGCCCGTGGTAGACGTATTCATCTACGACTCCGTTGCACCAATAGCACCATCGACGTTGAACATGACCTTTATCGTGTCCGAGTTGATCCTAAGGCCAATTCGTCGGGAGAATTCTTTTCGACTGTGCAACGTTTCCTGCAAGCTCTACAACAATTTGTCCAAAACAACTACAGTGATTAAGAAATAGTTATTTACACGGTTTGAAATTTGGACACTAAAAGCAGTTGAATTACAAACTTGAACAAAAAACAGATACCACTAGGGCGAAACAGCAAATATATTGTTAAAACTGTAGGGTTGGCAGCACTGGTCCGGATCCTATGACTTGCAGTCACTAACTATACAGTAATACTACGTATTCTTGCAGTCTCTTTTTCTATTTGAGCTCCGTCCCACCGAAATGAAATGATTGTTCTATGATTTCTGAGAATACATGGGGAATATAGCGGTGATGTGGTGTGGAGAAGGTTCTTACAACTTGACATTCATAAAAAAAGTCTTGACTTTTTTCTTAGTCTGGTACTTGGTCAAATAAGTTTTCTACTTTATTACATTTAGCTGCTTAAAATTAGTAAGTTTTTGGAGCGAAACTTCTTTATAGACGGAGAGGGGAAGGGATATCTGGGAATTTTAATAATCTACGTAATAGCGTTTTTCTGTCACGAAGAAGCGTTTCCACACGTATCAGAAATCAGTAAAAAAGTATGGATACTCGATCATTCAATTTCGAACATAATAATTAAAATATTTAAATTACCATAGGAAACACCGTAGGTAATTAGAACAATATAATCTTAATGAACGTAAAAAGTAGTAATATATTTGTGGTTGAGGTATAAATTAGACAGCGCAATATTTAATTTAGACAAACAATGTTGGATACAAAATACGATTTTTGCATATATAGAAAATTTATATATCTATAGGTATAGTTTGTGTTAGCTTTCTTGCGCCCGCACAACTCAGCGAAGCAGGCCGGGAAACGCAGAGCTAACACGTACATAGTTCGTGGTCCTATTATATCGTTTGTGGCAAACGGCAAATAAATGGTCAGTACTCTGAAGTGTACAAAATGTAGCTACTTCTGGACGGTCGGCAAAAGGTCTTCACTTTAGTCGCGACACAAGAAAAAAATCACTTTCCTTGTACGACTGTATAAAATACATAGTAGCTGATAACCTTCTACGTAACTGTCATACATACTGGAGAGACCAGTCATGGTGTTATACCGAGTGCCTCTATTTTATTAGTTCATCTTTCATTGATTTCCTTAAAATTTAAAAATATTACTCAGAAAAATGTTCATGCGTATTTAAGAATTATACAGGGGGAGGGGGGGGGGATTTTATTTTAAGGTGAGTTTACGCTCTTCTACTGCAAATTGTCAATAATGAGCATATATAAATTACAACAACTCCTACTAAAATAAATATACACTTAAAAATGTTAAGTGTATGTATGTTTTGTGTAACCGTGGCTCACAGGTACTTTTAACTATAATTTTATTTATCTGTAGCAAGAGAAAAATTTATGACACGTTAAACTAAAAGAATTTAAAAGTTTTTATTTGTATTCCTTATTGTGAAAGCTTTTTTTCACTGCCTAAGCATCAAACAACACCCCCGAAACCTAAATCCTCATATCTAATCTAAATTATATAAACACTGAAAACAGTTCTGCTCTTAAAACTTACTTTACATTTATGATCAATTTTTATTTATTTTACTTTATTTTTAGGTACATAAATTTATTATTTTCTAACTGTTTAACTTGAATATGGAGAACACTTCTGTGGATGAGAAAGTCCACTACCCATACCAAGTGGCCATCAGGCAAGAAATAGACGAAACATACTTGTACCCACAAGTGTCAGTAAAGGTGGAACAAGGTGATGTGGAGACTTCAAATTCTAAGTCTTTTCCATAACTTAATTTGCTAAACGGTGGCCACTCACATGCTCTGATCTCTAACTGAAAACTGTCACCCATTAACATTTACACAACCAAGATTATGCAGACGTGTTGTAGTTGGCCCATGGATCACCAGACTAGACACATGATCCTAACAAAATATGCCAATGTTATGTGAGGGAGTCGTCCTACCCTGCCTGTGCCTGCCCGTAGCGGCTGCAATGCAACATTAGCCCTATTATTCAAATTGTTTAAATATTCTATTGATTAAATCATTTATTTCCACATAAAAGAAATACAATATATAAAACATGGAAAGAATGAAACAATTTTGTTGCACTGGTTCAGTCTGTCCCTTATTATTTATCCCCATATATTATTTAATGAGCTGTGATTTCAACTCCCAACTAACTTCATTTTTATTACAAATATACAGAATTAAATATTTCATTTTAGATATAAAAGAGGAGAATGTAGTAAGTAACTCAGAAAATTTTAAGTATGAAATCAAAATAGAACCTTCGACTGGTGCCTCCAATGATGAATTGACTCAGGATCAGATTGGAGCCACAGTTGAGCTCACATTTTTTTTGTGACCAGAGCCTGGTGTGGCTGAGGAGGGCTCATGACTTTAACAGCAAATGTGTGAATGTAATGGTAGTGTAACACTAGTGTGCAATAAAGTGTGAGGTACATTTCATATGATTTGAAACACGTAAAATATCTCTCAAAAGGAACTATTAATATTTGTCACAGAAAAAAATGATAACTTTGGAATAGTTTAGGAAGAGGTAGTGCCATGCTGCTATTTCGTGCGGTTTGTGAGGAGAAGGTGGCCCATTTGGGGGGGAGGGGCAGGCCAACATATAAGCATAGTAATTATGTGGATTTTTATGGGCGTCGTTAGTCGTAAAAAGGTTCGGATTGCTCGATTGCCCCCCTATTCTATATTAAGAAAAAAGAATAGCATATTTCTTTTTTGTATATAGAAACTTTTTTATGAATGAATAGGATACTACTAAAAAATTATGAAGTGTTTCTTTAATGGTATAGGTGATCTAATGAGCATTTGATGACTACAGAGCAGACTAACAGCCATTTGCACAATTATTGAGATGTGCTGCCCTCCAATCCATATTCATCATCATTCACCCGGCCGCAGGAACTCAGTACACAGAACGCGAGGCCGGTGTCATGTGTGAGAGCTACACCCCTTACTCACTCAATAATGTATGGCATTACAGATGCACAAGAACCGAGTATAAAAAAGTCTAAATCAAAACAGAAGAAGACAAAAGCAAAAGAAAGAATAAACAAGCTCAGGCAAACATCACCAAGTGGAGTGTACACTTGTGACGTGTGCGACAAGGAGTTTAATCGCAGAGGCCACTTGATCACGCACATCAGAGCACACACCGGTGACAAACCGTATGGCTGCGACGTGTGTCACAAGAGGTTCACCGTCGTCAGCAACTTGAACTGCCACAGACGGACGCACACAGGTGAACAACCGTACAGTTGCGACATGTGTGACAGGAAGTTCGCAGAGTGCACCAATCTGCGCAAACATTATAGACTGCACACCGGCGAGAAGCCGTACACTTGCGGGATTTGTGAAAAGCAATTTAGCCATTGCGCGCCTTATAACACGCACATGTTGATACATAGAGGAGAAAAGCCGCATAGTTGTCACGTGTGCCAGAAGACTTTCTATCAGGGGGGCGACTTGAAACGACACGAGCGGACTCACACTGGTGCCAGACCATACAGTTGTGATATTTGTAAAAAGAAGTTTAGCCAAAGTGCCAGTTTGAAGACTCACAAAAAGAAAATACATGCTGTAGGGCCTTTGTAAGAAGTAAATAAAATTACATTCAATTTATTGATGGTATTCTTTTTCTTTCCTTATCTTAATAATAGGAAGACGAACAGGCAATCAGAGTCATTTGGTGACTACCCACGCTTACGTAGGTACGTCGCTCTCCTTCACCCCAGCTCCCTCCCCTCCAGTGACACACCGGCTACTGACAAACTGAGGTGCGACAGGATAGCACTTTACGGCGGTGTCACGTGTGTGAGAGGTACCTCCCGGTCGTGCCGGCCTAATTGATAGAGATAATACCGAAACACGCGAAGTCCCAAAATATCTGTATGCTATTTGAAATTAACCGTAAATATTGGGTGGATCTTTGCCACTTAGCAAATGGACACGCGAAATTTGGGCAGCAAAAAAATCTATGCCATCCAAGAAAATTGACTATTTTTTTATGTTTTGTTGCCAATTGAAGAATACATATAAATAAAATTGAATCGTTTGTCAGTCATTTCACAATAAATCCTAATTAAATATTATATTAACGGTATTTACAGATGGCCCCAAGTTGCCCGCCGGCCAGGGCCATTAGCTGACGCCCAAAAACAAAAAAGATTTTTCAGATGCTTTGTCCTCTGTCACTCTTTTTCTGTCAATGAACGACCGGACTTTCACGAACCGCAGGACACGTGGCAACAAAAGTTGATGCTGACGCCATGTGAATGAGCCTCACTACTCCATAATATACATACAAATTTACATATACAAATTTTAAAAATAAATTTGTTAGTTTTACAAGACCATGACACGAAGAGTAAAGAGTGATCCAAAAAGTTGCAAATGCGTTTAAAAATATATTAAAGTGAAAATTTCAACCAAAACGTACACTTGAGACGCATGCAACATAGAGTTCATCTGTAAATGTCATTTTGCGGATCACTCAAGAACGCACTCAGGTGACAAACCGTTCAGCCGCCACTTGTGTCACAACAGCTTCAGTGCCCGCAGCGACCTGATGTCCGACAAGCGGACGCACACAGGTGAACGTATCGTATAAAAACAAAAAATAGAGAATTCAATATCGTTACTGAGTGTACCTACTTAGTGTTAGACATACAAATGTCTAGACAAACACTTACACACCTGTTTGCCTTTCGTTACTCGATACGTGATACGCTACGTAATCGATACGCCATACGCGTAGATTTTTAAAATTTTGTAGAAGGTAGTGCCATGCTGCGTCGCAGGTGAATTGGCCCTGCACTGGGGAGGTACCTCTCACCCATATGGCACATGCGTAAACAGTCCGAATTAGAGACAACTTAGGCATCGAACTGCCGCTTTCATTATATACTAGTAGTGCCTTGCGGTTGTACCCGCGTACTCGGCTGCTTTTGGTCGTAGCATGACGGTATATAGCCTAACGGCCAACTGAAACTACTTTTCAAATAGGACCAGTAGTCTCAGAGAATAACGCGTTAAAACAAACAAAATTTTTAGTTTTATAATATCTGTATATATTTTGATATATTGTGATATTTATACACGGACAAATTATAAATTAAATTGTATCATAGGAAGTTTTTTAAAACCTTTCACATTTTTTTTTTCGAATCAGTTCTTGTGAAACTTGATTACCAGCAAGCTCGAAGCACGCTGCGCTGTCCCGCGGCCCATCACATGCGTCCGCTCGTGCTTCTCCAGAGCGTCAGTCGGCGTACGGGCCGGTCACCCGACTCGCGCCGGCGCACGAGTTCACGCAGTTCACGGAAGAGCATCCCGAGAGGCTGCCACACTTTAATTATACCAGAACTAAGCAGAGCGTTTGCGAAACTTTAACTACATATGAAACCCACCCATAACTGTAAGAAGGCGTGGATGACAATTCATAGATTAATCGGTGACCCACCAGAAGCTTCCAACCTAGGAAATGTAACAGCAAACCAGGTTGCACATCAGCTCCTATTGAATGGTAAGCCCTCGCATAAGTTGAAAAAGTCCAAAAGGAACTGTCGTGTCGTCGTGTCTTCAGAGCGTCACTCGACTGCTGTCGGCGCATGGGCCGGTGGGTCCGGTCGTGTGTCTTCAGTGCGTCACCTGACTCGCGCCGGCGTATGGGCCGGTGGGTCCGGTCGTGTGTCTTCAGGGCGTCACCCGACTGCTGTCGGCGCACGGGCCGGTGGGTCCGGTCGTGTGTCTTTGGAGCATCACCCGACTGCTGTCGGCGCATGGGCCGGTGGGTCCGGTCCTGTGTCTTCAGGGCGTCACCCGACTGCTGTCGGCGTACGGGCCGGTGGGTCCGGTCGTGTGTCTTCAGGGCGTCACCCGACTCGCGCCGGCGTATGGGCCGGTGGGTCCGGTCGTGTGTCTTCAGGGCGTCACCCGACTGCTGTCGGCGCACGGGCCGGTGGGTCCGGTCGTGTGTCTTCAAGGCTTCATCCGACTCGCGTCGGCGCATGGGCCGGTGGGTCCGGTCGTGTGTCTTCAGGGCGTTACCCGATTCGCCACTGCGCATGGGCTTGCGGGTCCGATCATTCGAGTCCAGAACATCACTCAAGACGCGCGCCGGCATCTGAGGCTTTGAGTCCTATCTTTCGTGTCCAGAACGTCACCCTATTCGCGCTTGTGGGCCCGCTCGTACTGGGTCAAGCTGCGTCGCACCTTAAATGTACCGACGCTCGCGGGTGTGCGTCCGCATGTGGTCATTCAAGCCGCTGCACCGAACAAACTTCTTATCGCACATATCGCAGCTGTACGGTCGCTCGCCGGTCTCCCACCGCCTATGGGTCCTCACCTCAAGCTGTGAACGGCGCACGTGCGTGGCGCGCCGTCGCACGTGCGTGCGCTCTGAGCGCACCTATAGAACTTCCTGTTGCACTTGTCGCAGCTCTGTACCAGTTCACAGTGCGTACGTTTGTGCATCTTTAAGGCGTTCAGTGATGTGAAAGTTTGAGCACAGACCTCACAGCTGTACAGATTTATGTTCGTCAATTTAAATACTGTTAAACCCCTCTTAACAGATCTCTCGACGTGTATATTATTTTGGTATGATTGTGTGTCCGTATGCCCTGCGAAGTACGTCACCAACTGGTCGGTCTCCAATTTTTTCTGGCTGTCCAACTGCAAGACACCCACGTCTTCGTTTATAGCAAAGCGTAAGCTAGTGTCTGCCACTTGTTCTTGTGATTCTGAAACAAAACAAAGCTTGAGATGTTTATCCCATTGTACTGTAAAGAAATATCAAATGTACCAACATCATATGAATGATATGTAAGAGTCGTGATATGTGGCACTCCATTCTCTCTGTCCATTACGGAACTAGCGTGAAAATATGTTGTTGTTGTTGTTTATATGTACAAATATTTATTCCGGTGTAAGGGCTTAAACCATTTTGATAACCACCGACAACCGTAGCTCAGCATACACATCTATCGACTGTGGCCATATACATCCACATGCGTGCGTGATACTGTGACGTCTTGTCCACGCTCACAAGCCGTTCGGAAGACGACTGCTGTACATGCGCTGACATGTGCGAGGCGCCAGCCCGGCTCAGCTCACCTCAAGTGCTCACCTGTCCTCACAGACGTCGGGTCACCGCTGGATGACGGGGCCGTCGCAGGTTCTTCTTGAATTTCAAGCTCCTCATTCCCCAATTTTATAAACATGTTCTCATTTTTCCTATCTAAAACAGAATATTTCATAAAAAAAACTATTACACTAGCAGTTCGTCCCGGCTTCGCGCTCATATTTCACGAAATTTTTAATTCTGTGTTAAACATAACCCTTACATGTGTTACAATGACAACAAATTTAATTTATGACAGAACAATGTCTTGCGCGTCAGCTAGTTATCAATAATTTCGGCAGCTAGCTTTCGTTACATTATCGAGGTTTTATTATATTCAAATGATATTCATAATAATCAAAACTTTTTAGAAAGTATTATACATGTTACATATGTTCAGGCTATACGACAATTTCCAAAAAGTATTATGAAAATAATTATAATTTTTTAGAAAGTGTTATATTGCTTATGTTCCCAGCATAGATAATGTAAGATTTTAGTGGTAAATTTTAAAATCACTCCAGTAGTTACAGAGCATAGACGACAAACAATCAAACGTTTCCTATTTATAACATTAATATAGATCAGAAGTTACGTACTCACTTCCGTTACGAGTACTAGCCCACGATTGGATCACATATTTGACATGGAAATACACACAATGCACAGATAAACTTCTTTACCATCGTTCAAAATCTGTCATCATCAGCTGACAGAATACGTCCAATGCTGGACATAGGCTACCCCCTACGAGTACAACAGGTCACAGTCACGAGTTGCAGCCATCAACTACTTGTGAACTTCGCCAGGTCAGTCCAAGATATTTTATAATAACTATGTATATTATTTTAACAGTTGGGTTTTTGGCAGAGATAACTTTCGCCAAAGTCATTGTAGACTTTTTGTTGTATTTCTTACTCTTCTTTGGCACAGCTAATGAATATATACATGATGTTAATTAGATTAGATCAGGCTACATATGTCACCAGTATCCCCTATTTTTTGTTCAGGCATCAAAGATCTGTTAACAATTTAAGTGTCACACACATCACAAGCAGAATTAGTCATTTTTAAATGATTAATCGTATAATAATAATTAGTAACTTACAATTAGATTTCCCATTATCATCTTTGTCAATGTCATCGTTGCACTTAATTGTAATGAGGTGTGGACGGGAGTATGTTTTGTCGGTTTCCCGTTTGATTGTGTTGTTTGGATCGAAATCTCTCACATCAACACAGGTCTCCTTCGTAGTTAGGGATCGTTCGTCTGAAGAGGTATGTACCTAAAAAAGAAAATTGTAATTGAATATACAAAATTTTCTGTTACCTCCAGTGAAACATATGATACCTGTGAAACTGACCTTTAGTTTATTATAATAGACAGTACCAAGCCGTAATGTGAAGTCTGGTTGCCCTCCAACCAAAAACATATTATTTCATTGTAAATATGCTATACCTCACAATCCTGTACAGGTACAGCGTGCCTGTCAAGTTTAGTCATGCCATGTGGAAAATCAATGAATGAGGTTCTTTTAAAATGTCTATTGCACAACACATTATGGTCCTTGTATAGCTGACGCTGGAACTCCAGTGAAGAACTACGTCCATCAGGGACACAGAATTTTGCCCATAATTCACACCTGCAATGTTATAATAATGTGTATGTGTAATTATCACATTATGTCAGCCTTGTATTAATTACCTTTTCTGTTATGTAAATAACAGATTCTCATTCACTGTTGTTTCTATTAAAGTTATGTCAAATACATATTACAAAATATAAATAAATGATCTACCCTCAAAACAATCCTGACCTTTGGAGATAACCAATGCCTAGTACTATGATATAATTACTAAGCAGTCTTTTCTTTTTCTGCTTTCACATCACTTACAGAAGGCTCCTGCAATTTCATGTAGCCTGCCAGGAGAGGTTTTTAAAAATTACAGATATATACTTGTGACAAGGATTATCAATAGAAATGGAAATTATTTGTTACGCCAAGAATTGACCTCAGTACTTACATGTTAGCAAAACACTTGGTATCGCAGGACTTTTTATATCAACTACAATGGAGAATTGCCATAGTCCAGTGTGTGGTCTGTGGTAGCATTTAATATTCAATGAACATACAGTAGTACACTAAAATGAAAGACATGGCATGCACAATGTATATCCTAATTCGTCCTAAGTTTGTGATTGGTGCTCTTCCATCTCAGAACAACTGAACGGATCAGGGTGAAATTTGGTACAAATATAGACTATAATGTGGCATAATTGAAAAAAAATTGCACAGAAAAAAAATAGTTCCTCGGAGTCGATTTGGAGCCCAATCCGCTACTTAATAATAGAAATAGTAAGCTGTGCGTAAAAAAATATTCACCTCATATAGTTATTTATTCCAGGCCGAGGAAAACGAAAGGTGGTAGTGCCGGGGTCTGATTGTGGTGATCGGCCGCATTTGAAGCACGTTATATTATTTACCCACATTTTGTATTTAACATAAGAACTGTTTTTCTCCATGTCTACTCCAATTCAAAGGTTATGTTATCAATATGCAGTTTCTACTATAATGACGATCTGATTGTTGTCTGTTGTAAGACTAGTCCTTACGGATGGGCTAAGATCATATAACCATACTGCCTTGTCTTTAGTAGTTTATTTTTCTTTACTTGTTTTATAAAGTTAACTTCGCCATTTTTCATTTCCTCCTTAAGCTGATATTGCAATTGTCGTTGTTGACTGACGTTAATGTTTGTAAATAAAATGTGCAAAAAGTATTCGAGAGAATTATTCTTAAGACATAAATTATTTTATCCATCGAAAGCAATATAGGATAATATAAAGTATATATATATATAAATAAACAAGAAATGCTAATTATGCAGATGTATTGCATATTCGACATTTTCTTACTTACAAACAGAACGAAAGCATCTCTTATAAGGCGGTATGATGTGAGCAAAAATTACCTCCCCAATCATGCCGGCCTAATTCGGCTGCAATATAACATGACAATGTATCTCACCAGGCTAGTGCCTTTTTCTACACCACAGGACAACCATGCCAAGTTTGGGACAGTGCGATGTGGTGAGGTTCTCAAGCTCGGCCCCCTGCGTAAAAGCGCCTCCTCCTCATACTTTTTAGTCTTCTCTTCATGGGTACAAAGAGCGCATTCTCACCTTTAGTTCCGTTTTGGAGAAATACCTCTCTTAGGAGGCAAGGAACCCGAGACAATGTAATTAATTTTTAATGAAAAAAGAAATTAAACAACCGAATAACCCAACAAAAAAAATTATTGATTTTTTTGTTATCATATGTCAGGTGTCAGAATTTTATTGTTTACCACTTTATAGATCTAACAAGAATTTCATTGATGTTTTGAGGATAATCAGGTTTACGCTTGCTATAATGCGATTTTATTTTTTATATTAAGTGCAAAATATTCTAGTTTACATGGAGCAGGACATGTGAACATGAGGACAGACACATGTATAGTGTGCTTCACTTTAAATACTAAAACATTTGATATTAAAAATACAAAATTACAATCTGTTTATGAAGAAATAACGAATTCCAAGGTGAGTTATTTGTATATACGTCTATCCAATACTAATTATTAAAGTGTTTATGAGCATATCTGAACAGTAAGTTAGCGTGATAGTGTTATAAAATTTATGCCGGAAGTTACCGCAGCGTAGTAATCGGTATCCACTGAGTTCGTTTTAACAAAATGTATGTTGGGTTAATTTACTTGTAACCATTGTATAGTCGCAACTTTTACCAGTTTACATATTGATGTATTAAATTTACACAAGTGTTACTTATTACAATATAACTACTTAAGGGATTTAGCATGGTTTATTTAATTATTTAACTAACACAACATTTCACAAGCAATTATAGTCACAAGTAGACTGAGATGTCATCTCATTAAATAAACTGTAAAAAAATCAGTAAAAGCAACCTTTACCGGTTTTATTTCATTACTTCCATGTTGCAGGTTGTTAAGTAATTTTATAGCATAGTCAAGTATACATTGCTATGAATTGTAATTGTGTTAAAATCTCAATGATAGCAGAAAGTGACCCATTAGTTACACTTTAGAACTTTAAATATCATTTAAATTTTTTTTATTCTCTTCTTATTTAGGGATTTCAGAACATGATGGTCCCATCATAACCTAAACACATTATTACATCACCACCACAAGCTTACCTTAAGCTATAACTAAACAGTATCCTGCCTGCCTAAGAAAATGGAGTACTCAACATGCTTTGGGAACTACCCACATTGATAGCTGGGAAAACACATAATCCTAGCAATATTTGTGTTTTATCCAAATAGTTACCCACAAAATATAAATAAGTTGCTTCATTATATAACCACTTACTGTACTGTGTGAAACCATATAAATACATATATAAATAGTCAAAGACCACAAAATATTGTGAACTAATTAATGAATTAACCAATAAGGTTAATTTGTATCAGGTGGAGGGAAACTACTCTCTTTGTTTCACGATGGACTCAGCATCCGCAAGGTCAACCCATGAAATGCAGAGAAATTTGACTCTGTTAAAAAGTACTGATCATCTGTTTTACTTACCACACTTTGGGTATGAACTTGTTCACAGGTACACAAAGACTCCTTCAGTTTGTGTTGTGTTTGCCGAGCGAAGTTACTTCAGTGTCATTTGTTGTCAAGAGAAATGCTGAATCTACAGGAGAAGCACCAGGATAACAGTGAGGTCAGTAAATCTTGTATAAAATGTACCATGTAAAGGTGATTTTTTTCATTTATTATATAAAGTTTTAGTCTACAATTATTTATGTTTACTTTCTTGTATGCTCATGAGTAAAAATGTAAAACATTCATGTTCATGGAAGAAATGAAAAGTTATAACTGAACTCTCCCATTTCAGATAGATGACAAAGGCCTGGTCCGACTGAGTATGGTAAAACTAGAGCCCACATCTGTGGATGGAGTCTCGCCTCTGAATGGAGCCAGCATCAAGCAGGAGCCACCAGATCTTGACGAGGAGAATTCGAATTGTAAGACTTTTTGAATTTCACACATATTGTATTGCAGATTTCTCACAAGAGATCAAATACTGCATTTAGCATTTCATTTACCATAACTATGATACACTGACTACGGCGGAAAGCTTGTTGTTATATTTGCTCTGTAGAGTACTACTGGCCTTTACGAAGTGGGCCCGCACGACCGGAGAGGTGAAAGCTTTCATGTAGTTTGTGAGTACCTGGAGGCTCATTGACACTATCATGTCAAAAATGCTTTAGGTTTTATATTGTGTTTACTAACAAGGCTAAGTGGCTTCTACTAACAGTATGAGTAATGACTATAAACATTTACTATTATAGCTTATGAAGAGGTAAAGTAGTTTAGTTGTGGCGGTCCCCATATTTGCTAGGGGTTCCGAAATACTGATTCGTTCCTGAAAATTGTTTTACAGAAAGCCATTTCATTTCCATACATTTCATATACAGACTTGATATGACCTTAACAAATTATACACTTCAACCTTCCTCGGGCATAGCTCTAGCCATTTTTTTTTAATAGAATAGCTGGGCAAACGAGCAATCGGAGCCCTATTACGACTGCCGACGCTCTTGAACATCCACATAATTACTATGCCGATGCGTTGCCCTCCTTTCCCCCCTTCCAACGGACCACCGCTACTCACAAACCGCATGAAACTCGACACTGAAGATGTCATTTTCCGGCGGTATTATGTGAGCGAGAGGTATTCTCCGGCCCAATTCCGTTAATCCAAATCGTCCAATAGGAAGTTGAAGTGTCGTGCACCATGCATGGCACTGCCTCCTATAGATATATCTTTTGGGGACGAAAATTCGCAATGATTTTGTAAACCCACGCGTGATCGGAAGAGTCACATAATTGTGATTTTATTTTTAATCATAAAAAATCTACTTATTCAGAATGAACAGATCCTTGTACGCAGTCCTCCTGAGGGTAAATCCATGGACCTCAGCCATCCTCGTATGGTGTTGCAGGCGCGGCTGAGGAGCGCGGCGCCGGCGAAGGCGTACGGTGCCAGGTGAAGCTGGAGCCTGGCGGCAGCTCGTCGCGGCCGGAGTTCGCGCCCGCGGGTGAGCGCTGGCGAGGATACGACCGTAGCGACCCGCAAGTACCGGGCGAAGCTCACACGCGGCGGGCCCCCCGGTCACGATCCTCTCCATGAGTCAAACGTCACATCTCGTCACCCCGAATTTTTTTTATTTTATATTTTAACTACCAAGCGCGAGCCTTCCCCCAATTATTATCATGGCCGTGGCGGCGTCAGGAAGAGACGACCCTACCGCCCGCTATGTGGTACCTGGTTACCAATTCAGTCAGTCGACCGAAGAGCGGCGGTTAAACCGTTCCAAGATGGGCGGAATTACAAACTACACGACTTGGGATGGGCAGCAGCATCCTTTTGTCAAAGTTCCTGCCATACTATTAATGCACGCTCGCCAAGTGCGGGGATAAGGGAACAACCCCCCCAATGAAATGCGGCGCCCACCATGGCCCCCATTCTCGGTCTCGGTATCGGCAGAGCAGCGGGCGCTAAGAATTCTCGGAGGGGATCATGCTATCATCTGACGAATCTGGCCTTGGTAACACACAACTGTCCCACTCTCCGGTCCGACGAAAAGATCTTAGAGTTGGAAGAATGTTCGGACAATTTGCGATGAACGTGAAGACTTTGTTCTACTACCTAGAAGGTGACGCCCTGTCCCAGGGAGGTGTTATGTTTATTGTCTGGAGGCCGCTCGTTAATAACGTGGAAGCGATCGGAAGTGCGTCAACAGAGGTGGCGTATCTAACACTCAGAATCACCAAACGGTGTTTTTGAAGGCTATACAGGTCTATGCCACAACACACTCCGACGGCGAGGTGGAGGCGATGTACGAAGATATCTCGAAAGCCATCCAGACCTCAAAAACTCATTACACGGTGGTAGTGGGCGACTTCAACGCAAAGCTGGGTATGAGAGAGGGCGATGAGCTGAAGATGGGTAAATTTGGTGTTGGCAGGCGTAATTCCAGGGGCCAGCATTGGCTGAATTTCTGAAGAAAGAAGGACTATATGATGAACTCTTTTCTTCAAGAAGCAGCCGCATCGCAAACGGACCTGGATCAGCCCAGGTGAAATGACGAGAAATGAGGTAGACTTCATTTTGTCAACTCTGTGCCTATTCTTAATGATGTCTCCGTGATCAATACGTTAAACACGGGCAGTCATCACCGATAGTAAGAGGCACAATGAATATCAATACAAGGCTTGCACGGTCAAAGTTAATGAAATCAACACTTCGTCCAATCCCATCCCAATGCCAAAACCCCAAAAACTTCCAGCTCGAACTCCAAAAACGCTTTGAATGCCTGGCTGAATGCGAATCAACGGACGATTCAAACAATAGGCTTGTACACGCGGTCCAAGCGGTCGGGTCCAAATTTCTTTAAGACCCGGAGCAAGAAGAAAACTGGAAAACTCACACCCTACTCTCAGACTCATAAGCTAACGAGATGAAATGCGGTTACGGTCTTCAGTGGACATGAAAAAGTACAGGGAGCTAAACAGACAAGTCTCCATAGCGCTCCTTTAATACTCCTCGTATTAAAGAGATAATAGAGCAAAATAAGGGCTGAAAAGAATTCGCCAGCGACCTGTCTATTGGCCAGGTTCGGCTGATGAAACTGAGGACCGAAGAGGGCACCGTAACTTCATCCAAGGCTGAGATTTTGAGAGAGGTGAGGAAGTGGTATGGACAGCTGCACCATTCAACAAGACCGGTTGTTTGTTTGGCTAAAGATCCCAGCGCCAAACTCACCCGACATTATACCAAATATATCCCGGACGTCTAGCGTTTGGGGATTACGAAAAAACCTTCGATTCGGTTGAAATATGAGCGGTCCTCCAGCGCTGCCACATCGACTATCGATACATCGAAGTGTTGAAGTTTTTGTACAAGGAAGCCACAATGTCGGTCCGATTACAGGATCAGAACTCGAAGCCAATCCAACTGCAGAAGGGTGTGAGACAGGGAGATACAATCTCTCCGAAACTGTTCACTGCTACACTGGAAGATGTCTTCAAGCTTCTGGACTGGAAAAGGCTTGGCATGAATATCAATGGCGAATAAGTCATACATCACTCACCTTCGATTCGCTGACGTTATCGTGGTCTTGGCAGAACCGCTGGAAGACTTGAGCAAGATGCTCGCTGACCTCAATGGAGTCTCCCGGCGGGTAGATCTTAGAATGAACTTGGATAAGACGAAAGTCATGTCCAATCTTCACGTGACATGTATACCAGTTTACTTGGGAGCTCAGTTCTTGAAGTGGGACAAAAAATTCTGACAGGTAAATCCAACTTCAAGAAAGAGGTCGATCACCGAATGCCACTCGGATGGGCAGCCTTCGGGTAGCTTAAAAAGATCTTTTCGTCCAAAATACCACAGTGCCCTTTAGTCAAAAAGTTCGACCAGTGTGTGTTACGGGTGGTGACATAGGGAACTCTCTTAAACAGTCTCATACTCACTCGGAGCTATGTTTGGCATTTCTCTGCGAGTTATGGTCCGAAATTCGTAAATCCGCAAGAGTACCAGGGTAATCGACATAGTTCAGAGAATCAGCAAGCTATGGTGGCAATGGGCAGGCCACATTGCTCGCAGAACCGATAACCGTTGGGGAGGAAAGGTTGTCGAGTGGCGGCCCCGCACCGGAAGACGGAGTGTAGGACGCCTCCTAACGGACTGACGACTTGGTTAAGGTGGTGGGGAGCCGCTGGATGCAAGTGGCTCGTGACCGTGACCTGTGGCACTCCATGAGGCCTGTCTATCAGTGGACGTCATTCGGATGATGATGATGATAATGATATTAAAATTAGCTATTACACTTTCATATCGGGATGCATCTCTCCCATCTGCGGGAGAGACAGCAGCGTCCTTCTTTAGTCCCCAAAGCGCTCATGGCAATCCGATGAAGCTGCATTGAGCTTCTCTTCGCTACCACAGCACAGAAGTGAGTGTTTCTGGTTCGCGCCCGCATCATCATGTAAACAACATACAGTTAGCAGCAAACTTCCAAATCAACATGCGTTGGTCGTGCATTGCTCTTCACGGCTGCGACGCCTTAAGAAATGATTTGCCCTTCGTCAGGATCACGGTATGAGATAAATCGTACGAAACAATGATATAGTAACTCGCGTCTTGCGCACCACTACAGAGGTTCGTCGTTAAGGAGTAAACTCCCACTGAAGTGGAAACTTTTGTAGCGGGATGAGACGCGGCGAGGAGCTGCTATGCGTCAGTGAACGGCGGGCGACGTGCTCTTGTGGTACTCTCAGTAGGCGAACAGTTACATCCTTAGGACTAGTGTTTAAAATACTACTTATTAGTATTTTATTCAAGATATTTCAAACACTAGTCCGGGGTGGGTTTACGGATGAATAATTTTACGTGAAAACAGTTCTATAATTGATCTGTCAACATAACCCAATGGAGTGAAACGACACTGGCTACGCTCTCTCGCTCGCAGACTCCGCTTTTTCCGAACATTACTACAACTAATTTTTGCATGCATGCAGCTAGCGTTATCGATTTACAAGACGTCGAGCTCCCCTCCTCGAAATGGCCGGTAATTGTTCAATTCCTACGACAGTCCTGTTACTATTGTGAGCTGGAGTCTGTCGCGCCAGCTAGTGGCTGAGGCGTACACTGTTATGGTAAAGATTGTGTAAGGCAGCTCCGTAAAATGTAATGAGGATAATCCGAAACTTGGTAATTTGTAGCTATATCATAGTAAAAAGCCAACAGCAGAAAACATAAAACCACCTTAAAATGTCACAATGTTAGGAGGAAATGGAGGAGTAATCCTCCAAACGGCTGTACCGAATTTTACCAAATTTGATGTGCATATTCAGTAGGTCTGCGAAACGGCTACTATCTATTTTTCATACCCCTAAGTGATACAACCCGGCAAAACAACGTTACGGGATCAGCATAGCTGCCACGAGCTACGTTACTTCCACGTGTGCTACTTATAGCATGTTTGTTGCGAACGCGCGTATGGCGCCGGTGCTATGTACAGCACGTTTGCTGACGCGTACTCTCAATATTTCTCCCTGTTTAACGTGGCTTAAGAAATTTTCGCTTCAAAAAGAATAACTGGTTTTTGTAGTTCGTTTTACACAATGTGTGTGTCCACGTGCAAACGTAAGTGTGCCACACTTGTAATAGTTGACAAACTAACATAAAACTGAAGGCTCGAACTTGATCTCATATTCTTATATAACGTCTTGCAAATTCATACCGTTAACGAACGATATAGCAATGCTCCGAATGGGCGGAGCCTACGAGCGAGGCAGCGTCAGAAGTATCTTTCACTCCATCGGCTCGTGGTCACGGGTTGGTTACTTTTTTTTCTTTAAATTAGCCTTAAGAGGATTAATGAGCTCACATTTAAGTATCTTTACTCCATAAAAAACAATTCAAGGCGCGCGGCGTAAATAAAGGTAATTTTAGTCCATTTTACTCGAGAATTTTATTTCATTTTGATTGTAACCGGCTGAGCTGCTCCGCGTTCGTCTGCGCTGTAGCTTCCACTTCAGAAGCTTGTTCTGAGGCGAGTAATCTCCGGTGCCTGCAACTCGACCCCTGTTTGCGCCCCTTTTGCGTGTGAGCGTGCCCTTGTGGCTCGTTATAGCCAGTCCAGTACCCGCAGTAGCCGGCAATTTCTTAACGTATTTACCTACTGCTACTAGTGACTAATGTTATAAGAGTTTGTCACCCGATTAACACGAATCTTGTACAAATATTCTTAGAGGTATCAGAAATTATATAAAAAAGATACGCAGTGTGGTTCAACGCAAGCGAATCCGGGGTAAAAGCTAGTAGAATATATTCGTAATGCGCACGTAATTTGTTGTAGAGTCGAGCGGCGCAGACGACTGCCCCGAGCACATCGAAGTCGAGATAAACGCGGCCGATTATTACACCGACGGGCCCGAGGACGCAGGTGACAAACCGTTCGGCTGCGACATCTGCGACAAGAGGTTCAGTCAGAACGGCTACTTGAAGAAACACCTGAAGACGCACAGCGGCGAGCGGCCCTTCGCATGCGACCTCTGCGACAAGAACTTCGCCGGCAAGAGCGCGCTCATACGGCACAGACGGACGCACACCGGCGACAAACCTCACCAGTGCGACATATGCCACAGGAAGTTCGCCGAGAACAGCACGCTCAAGAGGCACGTGCGGACGCACACGGGCGACAAACCGTACAGCTGCGACGTCTGCCACCGGAAGTTCAACGAGGTCTGCGAGCTGAGGAAGCACAAGAGCTACACGGACAGCCGGCCGCACGTCTGCGGCGTTTGCCACGAGCAGTTCTGCCACTCGAGCGGGCTGGCGCGGCACATGCGCGCGCACGCGGGCGCCAGGACATTCGCGTGCCAGCTGTGCGACAAGACGTTCAAGCGTAACGAGGTGCTGAAGGTGCACATGCTCATGCACAGCGGCGAGAAGCCGTACGCCTGCGAGCACTGCGACATGCGCTTCTACAAGCGCGACCACCTCAACTCGCACATGCGCGTGCACACCGGCGACAAACCGTACACGTGCGACGTGTGCCACAAGCGGTTCAACCAGAGCGGCAACCTCAACATCCACAAGCGGATACACACCGGCGCCAAACCGTACAGGTGCGACGTGTGTGACCGGCTCTTCACCGAGATAGGCACCTTGAAGAGGCACAAGCGGATACACACGGGCGACAAACCGTACACGTGTCCGGTTTGTCGCCAGAGCTTCGCGCGGACCAGCACTCTGCACAAACATAGGAAGACGCACCTCAACGGGCAGGGCAGCTCACACGCGACGCCGCTGTAACATGCCGTCGCGTTTCATGCGGCTTGCGTGTTCCCTGGTGCACGCCAGCACCACAAACAGACGACATACTTTGACAGGCAACGATGGCAGCTGAAAGATTGCTGTTATTTGAAGAAATTAGTTCCAATTTCATTTAATTAATTTGATTTACATTCAATTAGTTCGAAATGAGTTCAAGTTCTATAACAGCTGGTCGAGCTTTACTGAAAGTGTTGTGGCACTGCGAGCTTTTCTCGTCTTTATTTAAAAAAAAATCAATTAAAAAAAACTAACGCATGCATGCTTGAAGCGAAGTATAGAAAAACAGTAGAGAAAAAATACAGACAGAGTGACTAGCAGTGAAAACTTACAACATTACACATTTGTGCATGAGTTACCATGCCCCATAGCATGTTGCTGAAGCGTAGCATGTTGCTGACGCGTAGCATGTTGCTGACGCGTAGCATGTTGCTGACGCGTACCATGTTGCTGACGCGTACCATGTTGCTGACGCGTACCATGTTGCTGATGCGTACCATGTTGCTGACGCGTAGCATGATGCTCACGCGTAGCATGTTTGCTGACCTGTAGTATGTTACTGACGCGTATTATTCACTGTCTACTACTAAGGCCGTTTTTCAAGTTTTCGCTTCGACACTCCAGTTAATGTTAGATGCAATTGTAAAACAGCGCCATCAGTTGTCCGATAGCATTGCCTAAAATGTGTTGTGGTGATTGTTAATAGCTATTTATTTGTAGTTGTAATCTTTATTGTTTACGTAATGGAAGTGTTGTCCTAAGATAAATGCGGCATTTTGCACTGGAAGACGGATGTTTGTAACTTAATCTCGCCAAAACTACTGAAATAATTTTGATGAAACTTGGCTATGTTGTACCTTGTGTACCAAAAACACATGAGCTATAGAAGTACTAACTTCTGCTGGTGGTTTCGTCTGTAGTCCACGCAGACGGTGGCGCGCTGACTAGCTGTCAGGTATAAATGCGCGTTGCTAGAGCAAGCAAGTGTCGCGCCTCTTCACAGCCGGACTGTGCCAGTGTGAACAGTGGATGAGGACGGATGTTTATAGATTTCGAAAGGGTCACCAAGAAGCTATATTAAACAAATTGACTAGAGTAGCATGTTTATTGACCAGATCTACGTGCTGTTATATGTAGCATGTTTGCTGACGCGAGCTACGCGATTTCACGTATGCTACATGTAACACGTATACTGACGTGATCTAAATGCTGCTACTTGTAGCATATTTGCTGACGTGAGGTACGTGCTACGAGCTGTCACGTGTGCTACGTATAGAATGTTTGCTGACGCGATCAGCGTGCTGTCGCGTGTGCTACGTATAGCATATTTGCTGACGCGATCAACGTGCTGTCGTGTGTGTTACGTATAGCATATTTTCTGACGCAATATATGTGCTGCGACATGTAGAATGTTTGCTGACGCCAGCTATGGGCTGTCACGTGTGTTACATATAGCATGTTTGCTGACGCAATCACATCTAATTAAATTCATCTCAATTAACAATGTTACTAACGATATTTAAGATTTTTAAGGCATTGTAAATTATTTATCATAAATTTATGAGTGTAATATAATAAGTGCAGTACTTTATAATAAAACTACATTCGATTGGTTTTATCTCATTTTAATATTTCATTTTCCCTTACGGGGTAAAAACAAGTACCGATACTGCAGTCATCCAGGCACACGCACGGACGCGCGTGCGCACAGCCACACATTCACACACACGCACACACTCACAAACACAAACACACTTTTACATTGTATTAATAAACTATTATTAGATATTATCAATTTGCTATTATTTGGAAAGAAGTGTAGAGTACTCTATCATTTTTCATTTCATTCTATTAGGATATCCTGTCCTATCCTTTATCTTTTATTATAAGTAAGTTCCATCAATATGGGTTCATCCTTTCCAGAGACTACCCCGTGCAAATACAATAACAGAAATTTTAAACATGGTTATTTAGGTACATTCCTCAGTAAAAATGCAATAATTTCAAGTGCAGCGTGTTAACCACTGCCCTTGAAAAGATACTTGGATCTCACTGACAGTTTACTGTGTAAAAATTTTAATACGGACTACATCTACAAGCTTATTACAAGTTCACACTCCCAAATCCAAGGGTTCACACTCCCTTACGCTCTATTTATGTGTATCGTTACGTAATATTTATTATTGTAATATTTATGTAACGTGAACTTATTGAAGTAAGGCTTTTTACGCGTACATGATTTGGGGAGTAAACAGGTGCCTGTGTAACGTAAACGTTATGAAAGCGAGGCCAACGGAAATTAAAAGAGAGATATAAGTTAGTAAAGTGGAGAGTTACGTTTCGTACATTACTAAAGAGGCAAGAGAAGTGTGAGCTCAGGTCTTCTTTCTCTTTCATAACCATTTTACAATTCGTATTGCTAAAGAAGTGTTGTTTCGATCGTGTGGTCTAAAGCGCACTCGTTTCTTATTTAGCGGCGTGGCCCGGCACTAATTCTTGCCCTTATAATAATATAAATTAAATTGTGAGCTGCGCACCGCGCGACTCAAGCACCTACCAATCTTTTCCTCGAGATAAAAAATATTAGTGTGTTATTGCAGATTGTAAATGTGTCTATCGATTGATAATAACAGTAGCGTTGTACATAACAAATATTTACTAATAAAGTTTTATCAATAAAATAATAACACTCAATTTTAACAAATATATTTTAATTTCTAACTTTGTTTAATCTCTAATGCTTTATATTTCCAAGTCTTTTATGTTTATGAGTAGTTTCATTCCGTAATCATTCCCTTTTTACCGAGTCTCATTTCACGTCTTTTTTGTGTTTTTGCTCAGCTTACATTACATTATGTATGTGATCATATTTGGAACTGAAGTAGCTTAAACATGTCGAATAACTCATTAAATATTTTATTACAATTCCGCGCGAAGCTGGTAGGCCTGGTAGTATTAATATTAATTTACAGTCATTATCGGATTCGAACGGATACTTTACAAAATGTTCTATACAAATCACAAAAATTAATTCATTTACAAAAATAGAAAAAGATATAGTTTTAATTTCGGCCTGGTAAGCTTTACACGTTACAATGACAACAAATTTAATTTATGACAGAACAACGTCTGTCGGGACAGCTAGTTACCAATATATTATACAGCTAAATAAGCCGTGGCATTTTACTGCTTACTCAATTTGGGTTTCACAAGAGCCTTAGTACAATGGATAGTCCTGGAATTCTTGTCACGGATATATTTATTCTTCCTTCTCTAAGCGTGAGACTCATAGGAGTATTCTTAGATATTTCACCCGTGTATGACTATGCTCTTCTTCCAGTGCTCAGACAAAAATCTCCATCTGAGTATCTCTATGAAGATAGTAAACTATATTTTTGATTATCTTTCTTGTCGCTCTATTATTATTTCCACACCGAATTTAGATCGCTCTCTCCTAGAATGGTTTGGAGGGAACTGCCTCAAGGTTAAGTCCTTAGTCCTCTTCTTTATAATATATATACCTATGATTTAGATGTTTCTATTTTTAGTTTCTGTAATGTCCTCCAATACGCGGATGACTTAGCTCCGTATACTTCTTCTGATAATGTCGCATATTCTGTAGCCCGTTTGAACTCCTCTGTTTTGTATTTGGGTGACTGGCTGGATGAACATGGTCTGACAATATCCACCTATTGTAGATCTGTTCCTTCCATTTCCATCTCATTCAACAATCAGATTTTTCCTGTAAAAAATTGTGTAAAGTTTTTGGGTGTAGTTCTGGATTCGAAAATGTCAGGCTCGGAACACACGAACTCAAAGGTTAAAAAATGCGAAAAGAACATTAATATCGTAGGCTCGTTATCTGGTGTGTGGTGGGGATCGCATCCATACACCCAAAAGCTCTTATATAATGCTCCTATCCGTAGTCATTTGGATTATGATTCCTTTTTACTTCATTCCTGTAATAAAACAAGCTTAAAACTGTTTGACAAGATCCTTTCCAAATCGCTACGAATAGTTATTGGCGCCATGAAGTCCTTTCCTATTAATGCGCTTGAAACCGAAAGTGCCGAACCCCCCCCCCACCCTTATATTTCCTTTCGGATCGTTTTCTTTGGAAAGCGTTTCAGTATACTTTCTATCCCCGTATTCCAAAATTACACAACCTCCTCTTCAGATTATTGGATACACAAAGACCTGCCACGTTTAGTTAAATCCTACATCGAGTTAACCAGATTGCCGTGTCCAATATACCAATGTAACCGTAATCCATTACATGACATAACATACATACCTGATGTTGTACTAGATTTAGGTATAGATAGAAACTCCCATTTTGCCAACTCCCAATTTAATGTTAAAATCAATGAATTGTGTAGAGATTGGATACTGATATTTACCGATGTCTCAAAACTATTCCAAGAAAAATGCGTTGGATCGGCAGTTTGGATCCTAAGATTCAATGAAATGTTAAATTTTAAATTACCCATACTGTTGTCTGTTTTCACTAGTGAACTTTTGGCAATTTATGAAGCGCCTTCCTATGTTGAATCACATAATTTACAGAATTCCGTTATACTCTCCGATTCCAAGTGTTCCAAGTATTAAAGGAAAGCACTATGAGAGCATTCAGGAATTTTTTTAAATATCGTGGTGCAAGTAATGTTGTAACATCAACAATATGCCGATTGAGACTCGGACACACCTGATTCTTGGCTAAAATTAGAGTAAAAGATTCTTCAATTTGTGAGTGTGGTTTCCGATGAACATATATTTTTCTCATGTTCTAAATTGCAGATATTTCTATATGATATTCTTCCACCACATATTCCCCGCTCTAATCTGAAATCAATACTAACATTTGTATTTTCTCTATTTTGTGATTTTGTCAAAATTAACAATATTAGGTTATAATATTATATAAAACTATTTTTTTATAATGTTTCTAGTGTATATATATTCTACTCAGTTTAAAGTCTTAAAGACGTCCTCCAAAGCATTAGTGAACAGTTTCGGGGAGATAACCTTCCCCTGTCGCACTCCTCGATGCAATTGGATTGGCCTTGTTTGACCTCCCGGAATCAGAACGGACATAAAAGCAGGGACATACAATACTTTCAATACTTCGACGTATCGCCAATCAACCTGTCATCGCTGTAAAGCTTCCAGAATAGCCCAGGTTTCGACAGACTCAAAAGCTTTGCCACAAAGGCAAGGCACAGCGGCCGATTGTACTCATGCATCGAAATGCCCAGCCTGCTCCGGTGGCTGGAATTCGTCAAGCTTTGTGGTGAAATGATTCAGAAGTTTTGTAAATATAAATGACTGTAGTTGATATACAGAAGGCAGTAAGGCCACTAAGTTTGGGCTGATAAACAGAATAGTCTAAGGCCACTAGGTTTTGGCTGATATACCGAAGAGACTAAGGCCACTAGGTTTTGGCTGATATATAGAGGAGACTAAGGCCACTAGGCTTTGGCTGATATACAAAAGAGACTTAAGGCCACTAGGTTTTCGCTGATTGATATACAGAAGACACTAAAGCCATTAGGTTTTGGCTAATTGATATATAGAAGACTAAGGCCACTAGGTTTTGGCTTATATACAGAAGATACTAAGGCCACTAGCTTTTGGCTGATATACAGAAGAGACTTAATCCACTAGGTTTTCGATAATTGATATACATAAGATACTAAAGCCATTAAGTTTTGGCAGATTCATATACAGAAGACTAAGGCCACTAGGTTTTGGCTCATATACAGAAGAGACTAAGGCCACTAGGTTTTGACTGATATACCGAAGAGACTAAGGCCACTAGGCTTTGGCTGATATACAGAAGAGACTAAGGCCACTAGGTTGTGGCTGGTAAACAGAAGGGCGCGGTAAGGTTTTGTAACATAAATAACACCCCATGTAGTTTTATGCTTTGTATTCGTCGTGCTGTAGAGACACGAACTTTTATTTATTAATAAAAACAACAGCGACCCTGGCACAGGCGTCAAAATACATATTTTTATATTATTTTTTTATAAATACGTATTTGAGACAAAGTAATTATTTTTGGACTAGTTCCACAGCTGACCGGAAGATACAAGGGGCCAGCGGCGCGGAGGGACTCTTCTGGAAGGGAGACACGCGCGAGGCGCTACAATATCGTTTCACAGCGGCGCAGATGGTTCCATACCCGACTCGGTCGAGTTGTGCGTTATGCGTCGCAAGTATGGTCGCAAGCATCCGTATCACACCAAAGCATCGTATCCGTAATGAGCGTGAGGTCGCCCCGAGCCGATCCCCCAGGTAGCTGTGGCACAAGTCACAGTATAAGATCCCAACCAACTTTTCCAGACGATAAGATATACCGAGATAGTAATAATTTACAATACTACAAGGTAAGAGGTTTCGGAATACTTCAAGTACAAGCTATGTGACACGGAGTTTCATATACTGCAGGATACACTATTTGTTAAACATAGTTAAATCCACTTACAAAATAAATAGAAAGATTTAGATATCATTAAGCCCAGAAATCAATTACAATGAATTCTCAGTCGTTAAACTAGCATTTTTTGTTGGCCAGACACATGTAGCTATGCATGGATTTAGGATAAAATCTAAAAAGTTAGGCTTTGAACATAGGTGTATAAATAAAGGGGCATCAGACGCTTTCCCGCAGATGGGAGAAGACGCATATAGGTTTGGGACAGTAGCTAAGATTGTTATTTTTACTGTCTAGGAGACCAGCGTCTTGAACGAGTATTAGTTAATTTATTAGCCAACTCGTTAACGGACAATTAGTGAAATAAAAACACGTGCTTAAGCTAGTATTCTATAATTTAATAGGTACATATAGCCATTTCATCTTACATAAACCATATCTAAATACATTATTTTTCGCATAAAACTTAACCTTTAAAATATATTTCAATTTAACTATATTCCGCTAAAAATAAAGATTATAAGAAATCTTACACTATGTTATGTGCCGGTTACACAATTTACTATTAGTGTCAAGTACTTTTCCGCTACTTAACATGAAACATTAATTACCTGTGAATTTGTAATTGGTATTTTATTTGACACACATCTAAGTGCCTCTTATGAGCTGGTGAGGTCCCGCTGTGATACCAGCCGAGAATATATTAGTTTATATAAATTATATATTATCAACTACAGAGACTTTTTTTTTGTTTTCGCAGGGACAACTCTTTAAGCGACGTCCAATCAGCCCAGAGAAGAATGGGTGTGGCAAATTACTGAACCTCCTTTAATGTGGACAATTACCATAATACTAATGAGCAGTCTTCATTGAATGACGACAGTCTGCACAAGTCCGCTCAGGCTCAAATACATTTCGTATAGCACTTAGAGTACACCTGGAACATCTTATACTTTACACGTCGAGTATCCCACAGATGTCCACGTGGCGCTTCGGGCAACAGTCGGCCGGGCGGTTTGGTGGAGCGCCATCTGTTGTGCTTAACCGAATTTATATACAAATGACTAGAATACCAGCGACAGACGACGCTCTACGGAGACGATAGTAAATCTATTTTAGCTCCACGTTTTCGGTTTATATTTTAACTGAATTCACTTAACTATTGTGGGAAATATTTTTATTTCCATCGCGACACAGGATACCTGGTCCTCGAGTAGGTAATTATTTTGAAGTTTCACTTGTGTCGTGTGTAACACACATTACATATTCCATTATATTTTATACTGAATTGTTACATTGATTTGTGACGTCACTACTACCTTCACTTTGTCAACCACATGGCGTTGTTATCTGGTGTTAGTAACAGGTAGTGCCATGCGGCATTGCAGCGGAATGGGGTACCTCTCGCTCACATGATACCGCCGTAAAAAGACATCTTAAGTGTCGCTTTCGTGGGGTCTTGTGAGTATTCAGTAGCCCATTGGAAGAGCGGAAGCGGAGAACGCATCGGCATAATTTTTGTTAATGTTCACTTGCTGCGGTAGCCGGAAAAAGGCTTCGAGTCGTCGTTTGCCCCACTGTACTATATGGAGGTGGCATCGTCAAAAGTGATGAAGTTTGGTTTACATCAACGCCCTAGCCGTGGAGACTGGAACCTGGGAGTATTACACCCGCTACATACATGAGAAGGTCCACAACATATTATATTGATCACAATATGTTATATTGATCACAATATATTATATTGATCACAACATATTATATTGATCACAAATTATATTGATCACAACATATTATATTGATCACAATATGTTATATTGATCACAACATATTATATTGATCACAACATATTATATTGATCACAATATGTTATATTGATCACAATATGTTATATTGATCACAACATATTATATTGATCACAACATATTATATTGATCACAACATATTATATTGATCACAATATATTATATTGATCACAACATATTATATTGATCACAACATAT
>JAFELO010001614.1:314349-345491 GCA_017140195.1 Eumaeus atala
TATATTGATCAAAATATATTATATTGATCACAATATGTTATATTGATCACAACGTATTATATTGATCACAACATATTATATTGATCACAATATGTTACATTGATCACAACATATTATATGGATCACAACACATTATATTGATCAAAATATATTATATTGATCACAACATATTATATTGATCACAACATATTATATTGATCAAAATATATTATATTGATCACAACATATTATATTGATCACAACATATTATATTGATCACAATATGTTATATTGTATACGCTTGTAAGGAATAATTATAATGGACACGCCAACTGATGGCTGAAACAAGCATTATACGGGTGATACCTTTTTAAGTAAGACTTGCTTACCCTTGACTTGGGAGTAAGCTGGTGTATGCGTGACGAGAGCGTTACGAAACGTGTTTCTGGGCGGGACGCACGGTATTTGGCAGTGAGATATTAGGTAGTGAAAATAGTAGTGTTTTAACAGTATACCTTAGTTATAGTTCAAATGTGACTAGAGGTGTTTATGCCTAAAGTAACCTTTGGAGCATAGCAGAGTAATACAGAAGACACATTATAAAAGAGTAAAATAGATTAATCACGTGAAACAGTAACGCCAAGCGTAACGCTTCACCTTGCTTATGCCCCTTTCGCGCGTTTCACTGCACAAATCCTCCTTGAGGAGCGAATTCCAGCTGCAATTTTTTATTTATAATTTGTAACCCTACACCTATGGTGTCTATGTTTACACATTTTTGTGTTTGTACGACTTCATAATATATTTCTCTTAAAACTAACGGCTTTAAGATTCTTTAATTTCTTATTCATCAGTACAGAATTGAATTATTAGTGCCGAGTAATATAAATTGTCGAGTAGTTATTCAATACTTAAACTACTACCACATAAATGCTTCGTGTTAATTACCTCTAACTGGAACCGGTTGTGAAATTTGTATTTTCTGGGTCACCGAAGTTGTAGAGCAACCTGGACTTTAAGAGAAATTTGCGAACTTGGCGCATGTGCCACAAGTTCCAGTTACGGTCCCAATAAACTACAAACATGCATTGACCGAACTGCGCTCAGGGCCACTGGTACTTATTACAATAACATATATACAAATAATTTAAGATTTGTTGCACTCACGTGATGCTAGATGGCGCTTTAACTATCAATAAATAAAAATACCTTCCTATCAATCGTAGTGCAGAACCTTCCGGATTGACTTCCGCGCCCTAAAAGACCAGTTGGGGCACGCGCCGAACGCCAGGCCATTTGGAAGGGGCATCAGGTTTCTCGCCCAGTCGCCTGAAGAGGCGTACAGGGCGGTCCAGAGGCTCTTGACGGACCTATCGAAGGTGGACGCGGCGTTGCAGTGGCACTGCTACACCCCACCGGCAGACCAAGGTGGGTATTAAAGGCCTGTCTGTAGGGACGACCACGAACAGCATCGCCGCGGAGTTCATACTCCTAGGCTTCCCTGTGCGCTTCTTGCCCCACATCCCAGCGAGGGGTGGTACAGGCGGCTGCGTTTTCCATGCCCAATTCGAGCGCATAGATAGCGGAGAGCTCCGATGCCCCTATGAGGTGAAGGAGCTGCTCTGCATGCCGGGTGTAGTGGTGGAGGCGTGCAAGGGGTGCGAAGGGCCTTCACAGTGCCATCGCTGCCAGCACTTCGGTCAATCCTCTACGAACTGCCACCGGCAAGTCCGGTGCGTGATATGCAAGAATCACGGCAGAACCACGCGGTCGGCGACTACCCCCTGCCCAAAGGAGCCACACCGACGTGTGCAAATTGCGGCGGGCCACACACCACCAACGACCGTAGGTGCAGGACCTACATCAGCTGCGGAAGGACGCTCTTCGCCTCTCGTGGCGAGAAAACACCAGGCCCCGACAATATCCCTCCCACAGCACTGGTGATGATGCCGTGGCGCACAGCCGTGGCTCTCACCAGGATAGCTAACGGCGTTCTCCGCACGTCCCACTTTCCGCATCCGAGCTTCCACTACTGGGGATATACAAGACTTACATCCGATCGCGACTCACTTATGCCCTGCCCTGGCATGGTACGCGCTCGCCTCCCCGAGCAATCACGGGAGCCGGCCGCTACGTCCGGAACGACGTGATCGCGAGAGACCTGCGGATCGAGTCTGTCGGTGAGTTTGTGGCCCGATTATCTCGAGGTATGTTTAGTCCCGCGGACAAGGGAACGCACTCCCACCTGAGGGACCTGGGCCCGCTACACGCGCGACCACCCGGCGGGCGGCCGTACCCGCGTGACCCCGTATCCCGTTTTCCACCAAGCGGAGAAGGGTCCTCGGTCTCGGTAATCAGGACGAGGATCATCCACACACATACATAACCCACACCACAATTGGACATCATCACATTAACCTACCCACCTTACCTCCAGGCCAGTAGGCCACGGTCGCAACCCCACCTTCAGGCCATATAACCCATCACTATCAGTGGGTTGCCCCACCACCGAGGGGATACTGCCCCTCGCGAACAGACTCGGGTCATGAGGTTCGCCTCGAAACCCGCAATCCTCGCAGGCCCTTCCAGGCCAGTGAAGAGGACCCACGCATACTCAATAGCCGCCCAGCCAATGACGGGCGGTGCATGGGTGCACCTGTATCGAAATATTTATTAAAAATGAAATATAACTTAAAGTACCTATTTATGTACATATTCGGAATCAGAATCAAGTACTGTGATTTATGTAGAATGTCTTAAAAGCTCCCGTATATTATGTTCAAAGTATATTTCGTTTTCATAGGTTCCACTTAGAAGTTATTAATGTGACGTATTTGTGTGGTACCTAGAGCTGTGTATCGAGTAGCTAGTTGACACTATAGCAGTACCCCGTGACACCTCGGCGTATTTCTAATTTGTAAAAAGAAAGTCTACTCCAGGTTGTCATGGCTCCAGTACTCGTCGTGCAGCTTTTTGTGCCTGAGCAAGTTGTTGCTCTGCGAGAAGCGCTTGCCACAGATGTCACACGCGTACTGTCTCTGCCCCGTGTGTGCTGTCATGTGGCGCTTGAGGTCGCTGTTTCGGAGAAACGACTGGCCGCACTCGTCGCAGACGTGCGGCTTCGCCTTCTGCTCCTTATGGGCCTCCTTATGTCGCCTCAACCCACTCTTACTCGTAAACCGTCTGTAGCAGTACCCACATTTAAACGGCTTAGTATTCGTGTGTAGTTGAAGGTGGACGGACAGGTGTCCCTTGTAGCGGAAGGAGACGTTGCAGACGTCACAAATGTAGGGTCTGTCGGAACTGTGACTCCTTTTGTGCTTATTCAGATGCCACTTCTGCGAGAACTTCATGCCGCAAACGTCACAGACGAAACTGTTTTCCAGAGGGTGTGTTTTTTCGTGTATCGCCAAGCTGCTAGCTTGTATGAAGTCCAGGCCGCAGGTTTTGCAGACGTACGGTCTGTGCTCGAAAACCTTGTGCGTTAGTTTGTGGCCGCTCAGTGTGATTTTGTCCGAAAACTTCTCGTGGCATACATTGCAGCTGTATATTTTGGGTCTCTCCGGGGTGTGTGTTTTTCTATGGGCCACGTATAGCTTGTAGTTCTCGTAGTCGGTGTCGCAGCGGTCGCAGTGGAACGGTTTGACGTCGGTGTGTGTTTTGTAGTGTTTGTGCAGGTATCTCTTGGACGCGTATTTCTTGTCGCACTTTGTACAGCTGAACATTTTTATCGCGCTGTGTATCTTTCTGTGTTTTTCTAAGAAGGCTTCTGATAGGAAACGTCGCTTGCACACTTCGCAGCGGTATTGTTTTTCCCTTTTTTTGGTGTGTTGTTTCTGGTGTCTCTGCATATTGAAGCGAGAACAGAACACCCTTTCACAAACTTCACATTTGAAAATCTTCTCTTCGGTGTTTTTCACGTGTTCCGTTTTGTGTATTTCCAAGTGCTCTTCGGAAGGGAACTTCTTTTTGCACACTTCACAGTGGAAAAATTTTTTGGTGATGTATTTGACGTGTAGTTTTTTGTGAACTTCCAAATAAATTTCGGATAGAAATTTTCTCTTGCAAACGTCGCAGCTGAATAGCTTTCCGTTTATGTATTCTACGTGTGTTTTTTTATGAGCTTCAATGTCGCTCAATGTAAATTCTTTGTTGCAAATGTTGCAAGTGGTGTCTGTTTGAACAGTGTGCGTTTTTTTATGTGATTCCAAGTCAGTGGATTTAAACCTCTGATTGCAAATATCACAGACAACGCATGTCATGACAGGATGTGTTTTCTTATGCATTTGTAAGTCTTCGTCGACTATGAACTTTCTATTACAAATGTTGCAATTGAATTCAGTTTCATCAATGTGTGTATTTTTATGAATTTCCAAATTATTAGCAGACGTGAACTTTTCGTCGCAGACATCGCAAGCAAATTTTTTTGATAACAAATGTGTTTTTTCGTGAATTATAAAATTACTTTCATGTCTAAATTTCCGCTTACAAACGCCACAAGTAAACACTTCGGTATTCGCGTGTATCTTTCTGTGTATCTTCAAATAAATGTCGGATGGAAATTTCTTCTTGCACACGTCACATTTGAACTTTTTCTTAGCAGTGTGTGTTTTCTGGTGTATTTTCAAGAAACTATCCGACGTGAAATTTTTATTACAGATATCGCAATGATAGAACTTGTATGGTCTCGACGAGGTGTGTGTTTTCCTATGAATTGCCAATGCAGCATCGGATGTAAATTTCTTGTTACAAACACCACATGGATACAACTTTTTGTCCATATGCTTGGTTTTGTGCAGCTCCAGATACATTTCTGAAGTAAACTTTTTATCGCACGCATCGCATTCAAAAGGCTTTTCCCCAGTGTGTACATTTCTGTGTATTTTCAGGTAGCTGGCGGATTTGAATTTGGAATTGCAAATGTTGCAACTATACGCCCTTTTTTTCTGTGTGTGTTTCTTCTTGTGTATTTTCAGTAGTGTTTCTGAAGGAAACTTCTCTAAACACACTTCGCAAGGGAAGGATTCAACTTCCGCGTGTGTTCTCATGTGCCTGGTCAGGTAGCTTTCGTAGGAGAACTTCAAATGGCAGAGGCCACAGCTGAAGGATCCCAGGTTGACGTGTGTTTTGGTCCCCTTCAACATGTGGTTGCGGTATATTACGTTTCCGGGGTTGACCATTTGGTACTCCACATTGCCAGCGTTGTCTTCAGCATCTGTGAATGCGATAGATATATAACAAATAATTTTATACTTTATAGTATTGTATGGCAGTGTTTTGCCCCGCCGTTTCACCCGCGTCACATCTACTCCAAGGGAACCATTACATTATTCAGAATATAAATTAATTATTATGTCAGATTACATCTGCGTGTGCCGCATATAATACAAATCTGTTTCTTAGTTTTGCGTAAAATATTAACAAACATACACACTACACACTACGCAGTCTGATAATCTGTAAACTTGACTGTAATATAAAGCCCTCCCCTTCCTTCTTGCTCGCTCTGTTGCGTCAGTACGTCACCGCACTGTACCAGAGCGCCGACTTGGCTACAAGACGACAGGACTATAGATACCATAATCGAGATATAATAACTTTCGCATTTTTATTCAAAATTAGTTGGATAGCGCAGAAGTTCCCAAGATGTTTCAGTTCGCATGGCACTCATTGGTATAGTATAATTTGTTTGCTGGCCACTAACTACTATAAATCCAGATAATACTCCTATTTAATAAGTGAAGAAAACAATTCATATAATTCAACAAATTTTAACTGCGCTAATGGAGGAATTTCAAATTACACAGATAAGCAAAGAAAACTATAATTAAAATAAATGTGCAAGTGAATTTGTTTGTTGTTGTTGTCCAAACTGTTAGAACTTTTTCATAAATTTTGTTGAGTGCAAAAAATATTTTGTTATAGTATAAAGGCTATTTTAGTGACAGGCCAAAGGATATTTAGTGATAAGACAAAGGATATTTAGTGATAGGCCAAAGGATATTTAGTGATAAGCCAAAGGATATTTAGAGATAAGACAAGAAATATTTAGTGATATGCCAAAGGATGTTTAGTGATAGGACAAAGGATATTTAGTGATAGGACAAAGGATATTTAGTGATGGGACAAAGGATATTTTTTTATATAACTACAATACTGTAATTACACATTTTTATATGGTGCACGCTTAGCTGCAGAAGCAGTTGTAAAATATTTGTGGGAAACTCAAAACAAATACTCACTGTCAGTGAACAAGTTCAAGTCAAGAAGGATCTCATCTAGAGTGGCATGCTCCTGAGTTATCGAAATTACCTCCATCTTGAGTACTTTGCGTTAGGATTATATATATCTGTGAAGAGTGAAGATACATGTAGACATACATTTACATGAATTGGCATAGTAGCTTACATGTATTATACAATACACTATTTTCATCTTCACAATTGTACTTTTTGGAGCTGTAATCCGATGCCAAGATATCACTTGCCCGCTGCACACACCATGCTGATACCATATTATCTGACACATGTATTTTAAAAAAGAAATTATAGACTGTATCCAGAATAAAAAAAACACTTTATTGTCAAATCAGAGGAATTAGAAAAGGCAGGTGGCCCATTGTTAATTCTAAACTGATTCTTGAATATTAATTAGCATTGTTCCAACTTCTACTGTAAGATGTTCACTAAACATCTCCGTCATACTATTATCGTACATACATGAAATATAGCAGCACAGCAGGTTTGTATATTTAGAGTATGAACTATGAATACATACACGCATGTAAATAAAATTATGAGAATATATGTATAGAATTTATATTTCTTACCTTGACTTAGTCGCGATTAAAATCTATATATTTTAATATATTTTGGAGGCATCATGTATCTTTATGAGAGAGCCTCATTCCCTGTGCGGAAAAACACAAATAGTATTAAAAAATAATAAATATATAGTTTTAATAATTTAAGGTCTGGTGTATTATCTCAACACGAAGTTACCTTCTTTACTTGTAAAAGAGATAAAACATAAAGTCTTCGTCCACGGTTTGTAATTCCGTACCTAAAAAGCTACAAATAATTTTATTCATATTTAATTTTAAGTATTTAAAAATCAATAATTTTCAGTGTTCAAATTCCGGGCAATTTGAATTTTACAAGAAATCGATACTGTTGCCATAGACTATAAAGCACATAGAGATATACCAATTGTATGAACTATTACCGATATACCGGTATCACCATAAAAAATATATTAATAGACACAAGTGATATTTTTTAAATGTGAAATGTATGAATAACTCTATTGTCAACATTCGAATTAACTTTTTAAATATTTTTATTATGGATTAAAAAAATATTTATTTATTTTTCAATCAGTCTGAAATCAAAATATAAAGTGAAATGGGAGCTATTATGAGTATTTAATGATTTCTTAGAGAATAAATTATTATTGTTCTATTTTAATATTTTTCAACGCTCGATACATTAAAATTTATAACTGATCATTCTACATTTGTCTTTGATAAAAAAAAACTTGGCGTAGACATTATAATATCGGTATTATTCTCTATTGACAATAAAAACTAAATAACTTAGAAAAAATATCGTAATAGTACACAGCTTTGTGTACTAATGATGCATAGTATAGTAGAAATAATCTCATTGATGAGCAAATGCGCTGGGAAAATAACTTTAACTTCAGGGACAATGAAAGATTGTAAATATGCTAATTAAACGGGAACCACATTACAAATTTGTTCTTCAACTTCATTGTCTTATCATAATACATGGATCGTGTCCATAATCCACAAGGTCTATAGGCGTAGTAGAGCTTTATCAGGGTTCATGGAGGGTGATCGATTTATATTAGTAATTTCTGAGCAATTTATATGTGATAAGCGTTTCAATTGTATTCAACAATGCCTTACGTGTTACTCTGTTGAGAAAATATATTTTGTGTAAGCTGTGGTTAAAGGCAGAGACAGGTGATGGCTCTGAAGGATCCAATATAAACGAAACTGTCGTACTGGGGTTGTAGTCCTTATCGTCGCCACATTTAACAGCTGCCCGCGTCTATCGGGATAGGGGAATAATGGAACAGGGACTGCAATTGTGCAAAATATATCTCCTGCGCAATTGGCTAACCTCTATAGAGGTGAACGCCATGGCCGAAGTTCGGCTGGGACGATATTATTATATATAATAATGTAAAGATAACATTTACATCATTACTTTACCACCGTTTACTTCACCACATACGGAATGTGCTTATGTGGTGAAATCAAGTTAGATCCCAGAAATAATCAAATTGACGTCTCTCAAGTCAGTGATTTCGAAACAAAATTATGTCCTTTCAGGCACAGTCGATAGTCTTATTATTAAGAAAATAACATCTTAATTCCCATTTTAAATAAAGACTCTGTTTTTGTAAGGGGAATCAGCTGGACGATTTTGATGGATCTTGTATAAACAATATTTTATTTTTAAAACTAACAATTCGCCTCTTTTGTAAACGGGCGAAGCAGAGACGGATCGCTATTGTCATAACATAAAAGCTGAATTTTATACACGGAATGCCCGATTTGGGAGCAAAATTTTTGAGAAATGAACCGCGAATCGTGAAGAAAAAGAAAAACATAACGACATTTTTGACAATAAAACAGCACTGTTGTACATAAATATATTTATTTATTAAAATTTAGCGATCACAATGTTGCTTTCTTGTTGAGTATAATACATTAAAAAGGATATCAAATTTTGAAAACTCTGACTTAGTAAAACTGTTTCACAGGTTATAATTCAAAATACTTTCACATAATTCAACGTGCAAGCTTCACATTTAAATTCCGTAATATGACACAGTGTTTCTCACTTGAGTTAGTTAAATGGCGGGAAAACGTATAGCGTACACTTATATGCACAGTGAATAAAACCTAAAATATAAATAATTAGTACATTCTAAACAAGCTAGAAAATCTTTTGTATCAAGATGCTCCTTTTATTTCCAGATAAATAAAGCATTTCTATTTTAGCGATAATCTTTATACACGTCACATTTTGTACATTACAATTAATTATTAGTAAATTCACAAGTGCAATGAGTGTTTTGTTGCCGCGTAGTAGCTGTACAGAACTTGTAGTGCATTTGATGTTCATTGTTTACACTTTACAGGCACCTGTAGTATCGTGATGTTGACAAACTAGGCTTGCTCTATATTGAAGCTAGACTTAAGTATTATGATATTTATACCTTATTTAACACTATTAGCGTAGAAACTTAATTCTATACAAATATTTAACAAAAGCGAATATAAAACTGTGATATTAGAAAATATTTACTCGCGCGCACAATTACACACACACTTCACAGATAATGCACCTGACTAGTGGCGGGATTTCACTGCCACAGGGATTGCCGATAGAAGTGAAAAGTTAAAACTTACAAGCAATAATGACATGCGTTCAGTAGCACACATTTGTAGCGCCGCGTAGCACAGGCAGGTGGAGCTACGCGCTGGCGGCTTGCTGTGTCACGCAGCATGTTGCTGACGCGTGCACCTGTCGTGAACTCACATGTCATCCTGTACTACCGCCGCTTAAGGAGATATCACTATAAAATATTTTGCGAAAAGACAACTTAGGTACAGCAGATCAAGCGTAGTGTCATTTTTTTATTTCCTGTAAAAGTGTGATCGACATAAGAATCTCAATGTTTCTAATTGTGTCATGGTTTGGTTATTACCAGTACTGAGTTAGCTTAGACTGGTCACTTTTTGTTTGGGATTGTTTTGCCTGCGTGAATACACGGTAAAGAGGTGATCGAGTTAAATCTACTACATTCACGCCAAGAAATTAAGCGCACCATTAGGCCGCGATGCGGCGATGCAACTGCACCACTTCACGTGGTGTTTGCTTTTGCTGGATTGCCACCGGCTTGGACCACGACCGGGGTGGTAGCACTCGCTTATATATTACCTCACGTAGTGATACCTATGAAGTCGCGTTACGGCCAGTTAGTGAATTCCGCGTCTTACGCCAGTGGTCGCGGGTTCGAATCCCGCCTAGTTCATGGCGTCATCACGTCATCATCATATATATGTACTATATGTATTTCTATAATAACAATCTTAAATATATAAAATATCAAAAATATTGTCCGTTGTCTAGTACCTAAAACACACGGTACTTAGCACAGGACTAGGCTAACGTGGTGCGACAAGTCCTCAGATACATATTGTTGTGCGCTAGTTCATACAAAAGCGCTACATATATCACTAACTTACACATATTGTCATTCAAAAATGTCATTGTATGATTTCCAATGTGCCGAAATCTTAATTGATAAATAAAAACGAACACTTATTCGTAAACTATCACACGCCACACTACATGATTGAAATAAAATTACCAAAAACATAAAACTTTTAACAAGACCAAAAAAAGCCCCTTTAATCTATCCGACAGTTTGACTGTCACATCTTTCTCAACAAAAGCACCAGAGCACTATGAAATTTTAGAATTTTACAAAAAAAAAAAAAAAACTATTTTTTATCATAAAATTATTTCAATAAAACTTTTTAATTTGAATTTAAACACATTTAACAAATTACAAAACATTTTTATATAATAAATAAATTATATAAAAATGTTTTGGAAAAAATTTAAGCATTTCACAGTATTACAGTATTTTTTTACAAACGTACCGCAACAAAGTACCTTGCAGGGATTGTTACCTTCTATCTTCCACATTTCGATTTTCTATCTTCCCCCATTCACTACTATGATAATCTGCGATAACGACCGAATCGGCACGAGCTACATTTTTACTGATAAATTTATTTCTTAATTACTCAAAAAATAAATCCAACAGTTTATACTGTAATTTACAAGACAGTACTTGTTATATCTCATAAAACACTATTTTATCTCTGCCAACATAATAACCTAAGGGAACATACTTCGTGCGCACTATAAGGACAGTTGTTCCACTGTTTTAATAATTTTATCGGTATGACTTGAGTGACAGTTCTTAACAGACAGTTATAGGGAATAGTGATGTAACCGAGTGAAACTTAATCGTTTTTTATTGATTGTATTTGTACACTAGGTAACTGTTGTACATCACTGCAGTGTATATAGTGTATTAGTTTACGTTTTGCCTTTCTAATTTACTCTCAATATTTACAGTATTATGCATACTACCGCTTTGTCTACTTTTACACTAGTTACAAGCCTTAATTAAATGAACGCTTTAAAGTTAGCTGCTGGCAGATTTTAGAAACGAAAATTTATAGGATAAAACCATCTTTTAAAATATTCACATTATCACCCGCTTAAAATATATCCCATTTGTTCCAGATAAATATATTTTATGTTATTCCAGATTGTAATACATTACATTTATAAAAGTCTGGAATACATTACATTTATAATACGATATGACATGATACATATCAGTGGCTTTATTATAACCTTAAGACAAGTACATGAGCGTTTACAATATGACGAGAATCATTTGTGCTAGGGCGCGTTCGCTTAAGTGCAAACGCAGAGCGATCGTTAGCGATCTTTCTTACTCCCAACGACACCTCGGCCGCGCTCGCTGCCGTCCTCGGAGCGGTCACTCGTGGGCACGCGGCGGCCGACGTCGTCGCCGTCCTGCTTCTGGTCTCGCTCGTGGTCGCTATTTTCTGTTAATTATGAATAAACTGTTATTACTATGTGTATCCCGCGGCAATTTACAACCTCTATTTCACTCACTTGGGCATACACTTTAATATTTTTTTAGTGGATGCCTACGTATAAAAGCATGTTTGTTATATATTTAGATCGGTCCAGGTCGTGTACAATACAAGGCACTACCTGCGTACGACAAGCACACTAGCGGTGGTACCACGCACGCGAGAGGTGCCTCAACAGTTGAGGAGGAGTAATATCCTCACCGTCAATCTGCGCGGCCTTCCTCCGCCCCAGCGCGTTACCGGTGAAGTACCCGAGCGCGCCGCCCGCCAGCACTGCCGCGGCCGCCGCCTTGACGCCCAGCACCAGCCCCACTGGCCCGCCGATTAGCGCGCCAGCTAGCGCGCCGCCCGCCCCCAGCGCCCCCGCCTTCATTCTGCACAACACAGCAACACTCTCGCACTCTTTTATACAGATTAGGGATCTTCAAGAAAGAAAATCTCAGAACGGCAAAAACGGAAGCTCTGTTGTAACTATCAACAACATACTCCAGCCTCCTAATTGCAGCAGGTACAAGGTGAAGATGCAAATCGAAAAGAAATTCAAGACATATAATACTTCCTACTACAAAGACAAACGAAGAATAAAATCGTGTAAACAGCGCCTGGTCAAGCGTTATAGCAGGGTAACGGTGTACCTCGCGGGCATCGCTTTCCTTCTTTCACCCCAAATGAAAGTTCGCTTTAAGTGGTGAACTCCACTCGTCAGTCTCCTCACACACATTTTTGTTTTTAACCTCCTCTAAAAAAATCCAGCAATGGAAGTTAAATTCTAATAAACAATGTGTATGAGTGACGTACCTTTCGGCCAGAGCGAGCCGCGTCCGCGCGGCCTGCACGTTGTCGGCCGCGACCTCCGCGTCGCTGCTGACGGCGCTGACCTGCAACAGCGGCGTCGTCAATGCCCACCAGACGCCGGCGAGTCTCTCTCGACATCTGCCCACGCGCCACACACATTATATTTTAATCATCAGCATCATGAGCCCTTGTCGGTCCACTGCTGGACATAGGCCTCTCTCAATGAACCGATCTCCTGCTACTCGCATCCCTCCTGGACAAGCTCCTGCACGGAGATCGTCTTTATATTTTAATGCTTTACAATATTCATTACATATGTTAACCTAGCAAGGACAATAGCGGAGCGCGGAGCAGTGCACAGTTGTTATGCCGTCATAATTTTCATGCTCTGTCAATATCGAAACGTTAGGAAAGAGTACTGTTACTGTAGCCGATGACCTCCTTTGGCCCACTATAATAAAACTTATGAAAGGCGCAAATGAGATCTTTAAACATATGCTTTATATATTGTTGTGTTTAAGGTTTTTCATATGACATTATCAATTTAATACTTAAATATTATGTTGAGAATTTGTTTTTTCATTAAAGGTATAAATATTTTCTCTACATATTTTATTCAAAGGCTTTTTGTTGTTTACATAAAGAATGATTTCTGGTTTTATTATATTTTTACGGAACTGTATTAACACTTGAATGAATAAATAAACTTTATATACAATTTCCACAATTATTTATATTTCAATTTATACTTACGACCGGTTTTGACTTATCATCATCAGGTAAACCTCGGGTTAATTTACTCATTCAAGTGTTAACATGAAGTTTCCGTAAGAAGTGACAATACATTCAATCAACTGTACGAACTATATTAAATTAGATTATGACTTTCAGCGCAGTTCATTAAAATCGTACACCGAAGAATAATCGTTGAGTTTTCGGGTAACTTATGTAGTGTTGTCTCAAGTCATCCCGCAGGTAGAGCATGTTTGGACGGTTCTTCTCCAATCCGGTAAAATATTAAAAATATAACAACATAATTTGAATTTGGGGGTATACAAGGCACGACATGAACCGATTTACGGATTCTACGATAACACTTTTTTAAAGGTATTAGTTAATATTAAATAAACAAGAGTGCTTTGTAGCGTGACTCTACTGTAATAAGGAAGTGTTTATTTTTTATATTCCAGAACAAGTGTCCTAACTCCTAACACACTAAAATGCGATAACAACCTAACATATGCACGAGATTGAGATGGCAGGAGTAGAGCGCCTCGTCGCCAGAAGCCGTCTGTCCCGACTGGCGAGTAGGGAATACTACTAATGTTGCACGGCATGGTTTTCATGGCAAGCCATATTAATATGATTGTTTAGAAGCAGCATTATTTTACAAGTGCACGTGTGCGGTTGCGTACGTACATATGTGCGTATGTTCACATGTGCGTGTGTACACATGTGTGCGTACGCATGAGCGTGTGTACGCATATGCGTGTGTACGCATGTGTGTGTGTACGCATGTGCGTGTGTACGCATGTGCGTGTGTACGCATGTGCATGTGTACACCATGTGCGTGTGTACGCATGTGCGTGTGAACGCATGTGCGCATGTACGTACGTGCTCTCTCTGCGCGAGCGCGGCGGCCTGCACGCTCTGCCACGCGTCGTGTAGTGCGCGCACCTCGGTTTGCAGCTCGCGCCATCCTCGAAGAGTCGCTTCGCGCTCGCGTATTGACAACTCCTTAAAAAACACATCAGTACACGGTCACTACACTACGGATTCTATCCGGGCCCACATTTTGCCGAAATTCAGTAATTTGTAACATCAATGACTCGAAGAATTAGCATTATTATATGATATTAAGAATTTAAAAACTCCAGTAAAGGGCCAGAGGAAAATTACAAAATAGACGAAACGCGGCAGAGCATCTGTCGTCCCACGCAGATACTGTGTGTGCAAGAAGTAAGATCTGTCTGCAATGGCACTACCTTCCATGACAATCTCAAACATTTTAAAATTTTATATTTCAGACAGACCTGGTCGTCTATTTGGAGCTGGAGCACGCCGGCCAGAAGTGTCGCGGGTCCATCGTCGGCGCAGGCGGCGTCCGAGTGCGACACGACGCCAACGGAGTCCGTGGACACCGCGCTCCCCGCGACCGACTGCTCGTTAGGCCGCTGCATGGACATCGGGGCCGTCTCTATAATCAAATATAAATATGAATGATTTTTTTAGATTAAAATAATTATTTGAAAAAAAAAAAAGTATTGCGGTTTATTGGGATTTATTTCTCATAAAACAACTATACAGGCGCGCGATACTAAAAATATGGGGAATAAAATCGTGTGAAAGAGTATCCCGTGGAATGTAGCGGACACCAGCGTAACGTACCTGCACCTTTCTTACTTTACTAATTTTATTCTTCACTTCAGAAACATGTTCTTAAGGAGTAGTTTCTAGTCTCATGTTGAAGCTGACACACGTTGATTTTTTTTTAAATATTTGACAATACTGACGCCTCTGCATAATAGTAGTCAAGTGCAACAGTATTTTACTAGCATAAGCATTTTCGTATACATCCAGTCTTGAATATATTCGCACCTCTCTCACTCTAATACGAGTTAGTTTAGTGTCATGCTGCATTGCAGCCCACTTGCGCCGGTACCATCGGGGAGATACCGCCGTAGAGTAAAAGCTTCGCTGTCGCGTTTCGTGCGGCCTGTGGTTAGTCGGTGGCCCCATGAAAGGGAGGAGGAGAGGAGAACAACGCATCTGCATGACAATGATGTGGATGTATATGGGCGTCGGTAGTCGTGAAAGGGCACCGACTGCTGGTTAGCCCTCCTATAGACACTCTATAAACATCATTCAAAAGCTTTTTTAAAAATTTTGACATTTGTAATGAATGATACCTACATTCATGACATTTAAACTTTTTAGTCAAAGAAATTGTGAAAAGATTGTTAAACAAAAGTGTTTATAGTTGATTGCTTCCGTGTTATTATTAATGTATTTTCACACAGTGTGTCGGTATCAATGATTGGAGTAAAATTAATCCTGTTGTGATCATATCGGGGCGCACTTTTATTGTAATCAGAGTGTTCCTCCGAGGAGAAAAATTTACTTCTTACCTGAGCAGTAGTATACTAACGTTACATCATGGCTCGGAGCAAACTGTTTTTATCATTTAAATAAAAGTATGCAGCATAACAATTACTTGTACATAGATCATAAGAACATATTTTCTATGTATTGTATGTTATTTTACAGATGCTATATAAATTTGGCTAACATAGACTTACAGGATATTTTTAAATTATAATAACTAGATAATTAAATATTACTAATCAATTAAGATAAATTTTTACACACGAATCAGACTAATAGAATTAATTTAGCTAATAGTTAAGTATGACATAAATTGTAATTTTAAATAATACAACAGTGTAATTCTTAATTGATAAATATAAATGGAATGTATATTATTTAATTAGATGTAAAAGTCAGGTTAATTAAATATGTATCAATTTTTGCATGCTGAAATGGCAGAATATGTTGGACACTTTACTTACTATGCAATATTGTAACTACCCACGTCCGAGCAAATAAAATTTCTTTCCTTCTTTAGTCTAGCCAAGTTACTGACTTGAAGATAGTTTTAAAAGTATGTACTGACACATTCCACCGAAATGTGTTAGGTGTGAGGGCGGGCGAGTCCGTTACTGCGGGCGCTCCGGCTTGTTGCTGACTGTGGGCCCAGGCACAGCCAACATAGCATCTGGACTGACCATACACGTGGCCGTAAACAAACCAATACAGTAAAATGCAGAGTATTAAAAAACAACTACAAGAGAGTTTCCCTGTTATATTTTTTTTATAGAAGAGCAAACGAACAATCGGAGCCTATTTACGATTACCGACGCCCATGAGCACCCACATAATTACTATGCCGATGCGTTGCCCTACCTTTCCCCGACCCAATGGGCCACCGGCTATTCACAGACCGCACGCAGCGCGACACCGAATGTGCCACTTTACGGCGGTATTATGTCAGCGAGAGGGACCTGCCCGGTCGTGCCGGCCCAATTCCGTTGCATAGGAGGATGTAGCGTCATGCACCATGCATGCAGTCCTCCTAAATAAAATTATAAATCTTCAATTCAAAGAAATAAAAATGAAATAGATTAGTTGTGTATTGAGTCAAGTTAAGCGAATGGCAAAAAATACTGCATAGCAACAAAAAGCCATTGAGTAGTGGCAATGTCATCAGTTCAGTCAAGATGAAGTATTGCGGATTAAACAACGTCTCGTTAATTGTGTTTTGCTCACCAGCACGACGGCTCCGCCTTGGGCCCGCCTCGACCAGCGCTATACAACTTTGTCCTATGACACCTACAAGTACGTCCACGTTATATAAACAAGCAGTTGGAGCCACACATTTGGTCCAGGCCCACTAACATCGACACAGTTTAGGAGGAGCAATACTCCTCCTCATTATCTCCATCCCCCTGTAACGGGCCATCGGACGCTAACAAGTCACATGGAATGTGACAGCATGATCAAAATTTTAGATGAGTCAAATTTCTCTATTTGCATGTGAGAGAGACGAACCTTCTTTCGGTTGACAGCTGCATTCGGCTGCAATACAGCAGTGGTGCCTCTAGATATCACCATGCGGATGGACTGGTAAAAGATTATATATTTTAGGACACTGTAGATAATGGATCAGAGAATGGGATAGGCAGAGAAGAGATACAAAAAAATAGAATAATTCGAAAATATTGCTTGTATTATACTTCACAGACAGACACAAAAAATTTCATGTAATAATTTTCAGAAAACATGATCATATTACCCTCGACAGCGGCGCTAGCGTCGGACAACAATAAAAAGTTATTTTAATAAGTTTTACTTACCCGCACATAAGTGCCTTCGACAATACAAGTGTGTTCAAACTAGTTCGTATCACCATCATTATCAGCCTTCACCGGTCCACTGCTGGACATAGGCCTCTCTCAATGAACGTTTACTAACACATGTTCAGACTAACACTAGTAAACCTGTCTTGGTAACGTGTCACATAATGTAATCTAGATGGCCAGCGTATGTTCCATGTTCGAATAAAACATGTTCTCACTCACACACAGTCAAAGATGAGTAAATGACGAGATGATCAGTAAACGCGAACTCGCAAGTAATCCCAACATGGCTTGGTGCCCAGCTGCTCAAAATCCTTGACTAATTAGTCCGTCGCCTGAGGATGTCCAGGGGGAAACGGAAACGCCCCGGAACCCAGCCGCTGCGGCGTCCAGGTCGCGCAGCTGCGTCGCTGCTAGGGGCCAGTCGTAAGTCTCTCAGTTCACACCAGGCGCGCGAGCCACATGTTACCTAGGTAGTCCGTGACGGCGCGGTGCGTGAACTCCCGCGCGCGACTCGTGGCGCGGTCGAAGGCGGGCAGCTACTGCTCCCGCGCGCGCCGCCGCAACGCGTCAAGCTCGCGCAGCTGCGTCGCCACTCGGGGCCAGTCGTCAGTCTCTCAGCTCACACCAGGCGCGCGAGCCACATGTTACCTAGGTAGTCCATGACGGCGCGGTGCGTGATCTCCCGCGCGCGACGCGTGGCGTGGTCGAAGGCCGGCAGCTACTGCTCCCGCACGCGCCGCCGCAGCGCGTCCAACTCGCGCAGCTGCGTCGCCACTCGGGGCCAGTCGTCAGTCTCTCAGCTCACACTGGGGGCGCGAGCCACATGTTACCTAGGTAGTCCATGACGGCGCGGTGCGTGATCTCCCGCGCGCGACGCGTGGCGCGGTCGAAGGCGGGCAGCTACTGCTCCCGCACGCGCCGCCGCAGCGCGTCAAGCTCGCGCAGCTGCGTCGCCACTCGGGGCCAGTCGTCAGTCTCTCAGCTCATACCAGGCGCGCGAGCCACATGTTACCTAGGTAGTCCATGACGGCGCGGTGCGTGCTCTCCCGCGCGCGACGCGTGGCGCGGTCGAAGGCGGGCAGCTCCTGCTCCCGCACGCGCCTCCGCAACGCGTCAAGCTCGCGCAGGAGCCCTCGAAGCTGCGCCGCCACCCGGCGGGCGTGCGTCTGCTCCGAGCGCACCCGGCCCCAGTCTTCCGTCTCTCCATACTGGACAGTTGTTTGAGTCATTATATGTACATCCTTAATACCAAGAAGCCCCTATTTGATCAAGCAAGAGACACGCTTATGTGCGTCGGAGTCTCTAATATAATGTTCCCATTTCAGCGCAACATCCATATTTATTTTATACTAGCTATGCCTTGCGGTTGCGCCCCGGTATAAGTTATCCCAATGGAACACTTTTTATCAGGTTGTATCCTTGTGCCACCTCTTAACTAAGCCAGTTCAGTTCTTTTTATTCAACATAAACCTATTGAAAGTATAGAGTAAAGAGATCTAAACATTAGTAAATTTGACCTTACAGCTGCTTAACAATCTATTTCCCTGTAACAGCCTTCTGAATTCATAATATATGTTTAAGGTAGTTCCATGTTGCAAGTTGTTTACAATGTGAGACGTAGTGTTAGAGCGGCGTCACAGGCAAATTGAGCAAGGATAACTGCATCATTGTCTCTCGTCAATAGGATAACACTACAACAGGCACCTTTTGGTAGGGTATCAATGTTTAGTGGTGCACTGGATGGGTTAATAACTTCTATGTAGATATTGAGAACGAAAGAAAGAAGACAATAAAGTTTGTTCTTTTATTTCTGATACACTTTGCAATAGATATTATAAACTAATAGTCCCAATGCCAGGTCAGTGATATCAAATCAGTGCTGGTCTGCCATACACCAATAATAATTCAAAATTTCTGTACTTGTGGGTTACAAGTACAGAAATTAGCTGAATTATTAGTGCAAATTGCACATAATTAAAATACATGAAAGTCACTTAAGGTTTATAAATACACACAGGACACATTTCAGATAGGACAAAAACTAATAAAAAGAAAAAAAGAATATATTGCAGACAGAAGACATGTATAGCAAGTCTGTTATATAACTTCATTATTCTCCTTTAATTAACAAATTAATACTTTAAAAAATTTATGGGCATTGTGTTATGGTAGTTACCAGTTTTTGATTGCCCTTTTGCTCCCTGCCAGTATAGAAAATCTCCAGTTTGCACATGATAGACAGGGAAGTTGTTTATATATCTGACATGTCACTGGGGTTTATTCCTCAAGAACATACACGATTCCAAAGTGAAAGGTTTAAGAGAAGTAAGTGAGTCACGGATATATGCAGGTGTTAAACTGGCTCTTACGCAGTGTTTCTTTGAACTAAATTTCATCCACAATGTTACGACAATTATAGAAATACATATTCTCTATTTGAAAGAAAATAGCATTATTATTTCTCAATTAAACATCGTGTTTGACCACCTCGGAATAAAGGATTTTTTTAGGTGGTTGTGGATCTGCTTTTAATATCCTTTGTCTATATTCTACCATTTCACGTTCAATGCTTAATTCAACAAGGACACATACAGGTGACATACATTTATGCCGGAAATGCATCACTCTGTGCCAGGCGGTCGGGTAAATAGTATTATAAAGTGTTAGAACAAAAAGACTGATAATTGCCAAACAGAATTGTTTATTTATAGTCGCAGCGTCTGTGACGTCAAAGCACCTATTACGCTCTATATTTTAGAGTCACGTAATCTATTAGGAAATTATATTATAGTTGATAATATTATATCGAAATTACCTTTAAAATGTTAGCTTTGTGCTGTCTTAGTAGATCTAGATGATGGGGAATAGCCACTTCGTTAAATTTTGATAGCGAGATTTCGACGCGTTTCAAAGGTAGCTTGTCTTCTTCGTCCATTATTTTGTTATGAATGTTTAAGAGATATTATAACTAGAGATTTAGATATCCCGATTTAATAATTTAACTTTTTATCAACGCTACGTAATGTGTTTTGTAATTTTTTATTTGTTGTGACTTTAGAGAATTGACAAAAGACTTGACGATTGTGTAGCTGTCAAATGACAACATGGAAAATACATGTGACAGAACTTTTATTTTTCTTTTAAATCCGTACTTTGTTAGTCGTGTGTATAGAAATAAAAAGCAATTGTAATACTACTTATTATTTTATAGGACTTTTTTATTATACCAATTCCAATAAGTTTCTGTAGAGTAAGAATTGATAATATGCAGGTGAATATCGCGATAAGTTTTATGTTATTTATTAAATTGTATGAACATTTACTTCTAAGAATGTCGAATTTCACACATACAAAATACCTATCTCGGTCCCAGATGGTAAAGATGAATACAAGTTGATCTTTGGTAAAGATGAGTTGTTTCAACACCAACCTGCAACTGAAATACGAATCAATTTTTGACATGACGTTCTGTCCGTGATACGGAAAATGCGAGTGAAAATAAAAAAAATATATTGAAGAATGGAATTATTATCATTATCAATAAGAGCAATAAAGAGTTATGGTTGATATTTTTAAGATTACTCTATAAACTATTTGTGTCGGTGCAAAATAATAAAAAGAAGTAAAAATGGATGTCGATACAGGCAAGTTTATGAGTTTATATAGAGATTAACCGTTTATATCGTATGTTCGCCCTTCTCGTGGCGGTACATGAGAAATTGTACCACTCTTTCATCGCATAATATAGCGACATCATAATTGGAATCAGCAACAGTGTAAAATAAGTATTGAAAACATTAAAGTAACCTTAAATTACTATTATGCTAAGAACGATCTCTAAAGACTACGGCATGAACGCCAAGTAATAATTTAATTAGACGCGAAACATGGAATTGAATTTGTTCACTTGACCATAAAGTCACAATAAAGTAGTATATTTCAATTTGGTTCCATTTCTCGCTTTTGAAGTTTGTCAAGTTGCAAAGGCTCAACCTCATCCATTTGCTGACTACGGACACACATTTACAACACATCTACATGCAAGATTTTAAGCAATCAATAAGTTATTCAAAATTGATGAGTGGAGTCATTGTAAGGAATAGAAGTGGGTTTGATTGAGGTGGAATGGGATGACATTCCAAAGGCTATCCAGCTCCCACAAGTACAAAATATTACAGCACAGTTATCACTATAGATTGGATGATATTAAATAGAACTTATGAATTATACATGAAAAGAGGAGTATTTTGGCACTTTTCATGTATAGTTTAATCTGGTTGCTAGTAATCACTTTGTGGTGATTTTATGCGAGTGACATTCATTTGTTTAGTACCAAGTAGTAATAGTAGTCCATTATTGCCTCTGCAGATTATTTACATGGTCAGTGACGATTACTGTGGTGACTTTTATATGTAAGTAGCACTGGACGTGCTGCCCAATGTGGCTGCAACAAATCAATAGTTCACACAGCACAGGCTTTGTGCCATGAGGCATAAGGGCTACACTTATGCTCTTGTGCTATGAGGCACAAAGGCTACACTTATGTCCTGATGGCAGACAGAGTTGGACAGATGGCAGAAGATTAATAGAATAACTTGGTTACTTTTCAGATGGACGGCAATCACGGTCCAGAAGCAGATCTGTGAGTATATTGTCATGTTATCTAATGGTCTCACCATTCATACTGCTAACCCTCTAACATGGTTGACTGTTAACAGGGTTAACTGATGTGAAGATATGGTGTTAATTTTTTTTATAGTTTAAGGGATCAAACAAACATATTTTAGGGACATGCACTTAATTATTTACTCAGTCTGGCCATAAATAGTGTTACAATTAGAAATAAAAAAAAATATTACATTTGAAATTGGCCTGTTACTGTTATATAATTGTTCATGGTGTTTCCTAATTTTGGTGGCAATACATTTTACAATACTTTGCGATATTAAAATGGAGTGAGGATTGGTGTGATTGCATTACAATAAGTAGGTATGGAGCCAAATGCAATTTTTAAAACTCTCCATACTCTTGGTATTAGTCAAGTGTTTGTGTAGCGGGCTATTAATAGCTACAATGAAACTTCCTCTGTTTGTGACAGAGAAAAGTCTGGTCTGGTAAGGGAAAGAATTGGGAGCTTATGGAAATATTTTTGTTGTTGGCAGATGTTGGTGTGTGGTGTAGGGGCACCACACACCAACATCTGCCAACAACTGGCGGAACTCTCACGAGGATACCGCGTTGCACAATCCTACATTGTGTTCAGCGTGGGTGCAGCGGCGTTAGGACATCGTGGCAGTCATGAAGTACGAAACTTTTGAGTAAATCCCGTCCGGAAGGAAAAGATTATATCTCAGGTAAAGAAGATCGCACCTAGAACCATGTCGTGAATTTTAAGAGATGACTTAGGACTTGCAACCTGTAAGAGTCGGGTCATTACTTGACTAATAAATTAAAGGAGAATAGGAACAAGAAACAACTACCTGAAGCGGTACACAAAGGAAGGTCACAGATAAATTATGTTGAAGGATGAGATTTATTTTTTACAATTGAGCAAAGCTCCAAGGAAGCTTCCCAATCAGTCGACAGAATGCAACGTGGGCATTATCCGATTTCAGTGACGGTTTGGTGAAGTGTTAGCTATGAAGGAGTGACTGAGCCATATTTTTGTTAAAAAGGTATCAAACCATTGGCACATGCACAAGTGTATCAAGATACCCATTCTAGAGAAGGTAGCTAAACCCCTTAACAACACCACGTTCAATAACCAAGTATAGTGCTTCCAGCAAGACTCGGCGCCGGATCATAAAGCTCGTTCCACGCAGTCTTGGTTGGAAGCGAAGGTCTCGGACTTCATAAGAGGTGAAGACTGGCCGTCGTCTAATCCCGAACTTAATTCGCTAGATTATGATTTATGGTCAGTTTTAGTGAGTACAGCTTGCTGTTAACGCCATGATAGTTTGATTTCTCTAAGACAATCCATACAATTGACAGTGAAGAATTTCCTCATGGAAAGAGTGCTTGCTTCTATTGATAACTGGCCTCAACGTTTAAAGGACAGTATCGGAGCGAACGGAGACCACTTCGAATAAGCCTTTTATACTTTTAATCGTTTTATGTTTGTGTACTGAACTAAACACACTATAAAAGTAATGTGTTATTTGCAAAAAAAAATATATCTTTCTTTCTTTGTTACAATATTTACGGCAAGACTAGATACATCATTATTAAATGAAAGGGTGATCACTATCAGAGTTTTACTTTAACATTTCTATCAACGCATGTGCACATGTAGTCGATGATGTGCGTTGGTTCCGTCATTGGTGATTACCAAATAGTTCCGATTGCTTGTTAGTCCCTCTATGCTATACAAAATGTTTCAATAATACTTTTATTTATTTTTATTTAACATCTCAATGGCGAGTTGACTATATCGTCGATAATGCACGGTGTTTCAGGTAGAATCAGACTCCAGGATGTCACACGACGGCTCGGCACGGGGAAAGTCAGGATCGCGATCGCGCTCCCGATCCCGATCAAAATCCTCGCGGAGCTCTCGGGCCACCTCACGATCTCGATCAGATTCCCCGAAATCGGGCAAGTCTAGAAGCAACTCCCCAAAATCCCCTCGTTCGAGGAGTGGTTCAGCCAAATCCGATAGGTCTAAAAGTGGTTCCAGATCACGCAGTGGTTCTAGAAAATCTCGATCTGGAAGTGGATCCGCCGCGTCAAATCGATCAAGAAGCGGATCACGAAAGTCGCGTTCACGAAGTGGATCGCGCGCTAAATCTCGATCGCCAAGTGGATCTCCTGCTAATCGATCCAGAAGCGGATCAAACCCTAGATCGAGATCAGGGTCACCCGCCAAATCTCGATCGAGAAGCGGATCTAGGGCCAAATCACGTTCTAGGAGTGCATCTATAGCGAAATCAGGTTCTAGAAGCGGATCTCGGTCTAGAAGCGTTTCGCGTGACAAATCCAAATCCAGAGCAAGAAGTAGATCAGGAAGCGGTTCGCCGGCTAGAAACAAAAGTGCACAATCTAACAGGTCTAAAAGTAAATCCAGGTCTCGTTCTGGATCTCGTAAAACTTCCAAATCCAGGAGTAAATCGCCGAGTCATACTCCGAGTAAAGTTGCGAAGAAGAGCAAATCCCTGTCTCGAAGCGGCTCGGCTCGACGCAGTAAGAGTGGCTCCCCGGAGAGCATGCAGATAGATGAAGGCCGAGACAAGCGAAGACCTGACGGTATGTCGTCCCTGTAACAGTATATTACGAACTCTAAAAATTGGCTAGATTTGCTTTTGTGTTACAACACCCATAAACATCTGTACAGAGACTACACTTGTTACACTGTCACAAACCACACAACACGCGTCAGAGTGATGGTGTCTACCCGGTGCTGTAGACCCAGTTCAGCAGCATAAAAGTGCCGGATTAATCATAACCAGACAGCAAAAGTAGCAATTACAACAGGCCCGCGCCTGACGTTGCCCCGACCAAAGGAAAAGTCTACAGGGCAATCTGTGTGACCTTCGCACTCGATACGATGATAAATAATGTGATCCCGACAAGCAGCAGAAAAATAATCTTTTGTTCTATTTTATAACAGAGCGAGCCAGTCGCTTGCGATCCAGATCCGGTTCAAGGAAGTCCCGCTCACTATCCAAGTCTCGTTCAATATCACGATCTAGGTCCAAATCCCAATCTAAATCTCGTCACAGATCTCGATCCAAGTCCGGATCTAGGTCCAAATCCCGATCTCGATCTAAATCCCGATCTCGATCGAAATCTCGATCTAAATCCCGATCGCGGTCCAAATCCCGTTCCCGTTCGAAGTCACGCTCACGGTCCGGATCGCGATCCCGATCCGGATCTGCAAAGTCCGGCTCCAGGTTAGTGGAAAATTATTAATTAATTTGTACAGTAACATGAATGGAAATTGAAAACAAAATTCAAACAACAAACCAAAGAAATACTTATTTCTGATAATCGCGATAACGCCGACGCCCATAAACATCCGCATAACTGTTATGAAGATGTGACGCGTTATCCCTGTTCTACAGTCGCATATTTATAAAGCTACAGAGTCGCTGTATAGGATAATAAATGTGCGTCTCGCAGACACGACGCTGCTTATTGAACATTAGCGTGATAGTAATCATTTGCAAAAATGTTTTGTGAGTGGCACATGATGCATTGCACCCGAATTGAGCCGACACGAGGAGGTACTCTCGTTTGTGAGTTTCCACTTCCATTGGCTAATTGTTTTCTTACAGAATAGGAGGACTACCGACCCCCATAACTATCCACATAATTACTATGCCGATGCGTTACCCTACCCCCAGTGGGTCACCGGCTACTCACAAACTGCACGAACCGCGCAAAATGTGAAGGGGAGTGTAGGATCGCTCTCTACCACCATTCTACCATCTCGGGAGACTCCCGGACCTCACGTTGGCGTGGTATGCCGTGTACGTCGGAAACCATGGAAAGGCTCCGTCTGCTCGTTTGGCCTTATACTATAAGAAAACATGTCACCTGACACTTATTATTGCATTTGCTTTTTCTATAAGTGTACTGTCGGTGTCGCAGGTCGCGGTCGGGGTCCCGCGGCAGCTCCGCGTCGCCGTCGCGAAAAGGTAAGTGAACTTAACTTTGTGGTTTTGGTGCTCCGGGTGGGCGATATTCCCGTTGAGCTGAGTGGTTACCACTAGGAATACATTACAATTGTGCATTTCCCGTGGATTAACATGTGCCATTATATCGGAGTTTTAATCAGCTGCCTCATTGTGTAGTGGCTCAAACGCAGACGCTCTTGGGTTCGAGCCCCAGATCTGACAAAAAGGGTTAAAGGGATTTTTCAATTTTTTTGCTCTCCTCGTCAACCTCGTCACGCATTTACCAGATTAAGCCACAAGTCAGGCGTGCGTAAGAAGTTTTAATAGACGCGTACATTGTAACCTAATCATATATAACATACATAATTAGTTGTACTTACAGATGCGAAGCGCCGCCGCACGGTGCGCCTGCAGTCGGACGAGGAGGGCGAGGCGCCGGCCGCGGAGGCGCCGCCGGGGGAGGCCCCCTCCGCGGCTCCGGACTCTTCCGACGACGAGCTGGCGCCCGACACCGCGAGCGCAGAGGTAAGCTCCTTCTCGCTTCTGATAGCCTGGTACAATAAGACAAGTTTTTGTAAGCATTACAGTCGAATTGACACGACCGGGGATGTACATCATCATGAGCGTGTGACATCAACAGATGGCGTCCGGCATGTCGGACTTCGAGATGATGCTGGCGAGGAAGCGCGAGGAGCGGCGCGGCCGGCGGCGGCGGCGCGACATCGACATCATCAACGACAACGACGACCTGATCGCGCAGCTGCTGCAGCGCATGCGCCAGGCCGCCGAGGACGACCGCGAGCTCAACAAGCGCAACCAGCCCGCCGTGCGCAAGGTGTCGCTGCTGAAGGCCGCCATGTCGCAGCTCATCAAGCGCGACCTGCAGCTCGCCTTCCTGGAGCACAACGTGCTCAACGTGCTGTGCGACTGGCTGGCGCCCATGCCCAACCGCGCGCTGCCGTGCCTGCTCATCCGCGAGTCCATTCTTAAGCTACTAATGGACTTCCCGTCCATCGACAAGTCGCTGCTCAAGCAGTCCGGCATCGGCAAGGCCGTCATGTACCTCTACAAGCACCCCAAGGAGACGAAGAGCAACCGCGAGCGCGCCGGTCGCCTCATCTCCGAGTGGGCGCGCCCCATATTCAACCTCTCCACTGATTTCAAAGGTACGTCCTGACTTCCGATATACACCTGCCGCTCGTCTCTGTGATCCTGGTACATCTGAGTATGTTGTACACAAATATTGCTGCATGGTAGTCGAAGTGGGCTGACACGGCTGTTAGGGCGGGGGGTTGTGATGGTGGGGGAGGGGGAGGTTGTTTATCCGAACTCCAACTTTACCAACACGAGCGAAATTAAACAATCACAGCGTTTTGGTAAGGTCCACCTTGGCAGTCGTGAAGAAAGACTAGTACGTGGATGTTTGTGGGTCAAAAGGCTCCGACAGCTTGTTTCTCCCCATATACCAAACAAAAAAATGTATTGCTCGTTTTCAGCAATGACACGCGAGGAGCGACAGGCGCGCGATGAGGCGATGGCTGGCGGCAAGCGGGAAGTGGGCGGGGGTTCCACGCCCGGCACGGGCGATGAACGCGGCGCGGGCCCGCGGCCAGGGGAGCCTGGCTGGGTAGCGCGCGCGCGGGTGCCGCAGCCCAGTACCAAGGACTACGTGGTGCGCCCCAAAAGCACGTGCGAGGCTGACATGTCCAGGGTTAGTCGAATGTTTGTAGTATATACACCCCATAATATACCTACCAGGCGCCCCTAGACACCCGCACTATCGTTATACAGATCCCCTCCCCTCCTCCCTTCCAATGGGCCACCGGCTCTTCACAAATTGCACGAAACGCGTCAGCGTAGCTGCCAAAGACACAACCAATAATGCATTTATTTTCTTGTAATGCAATATACAATAATGCAATATCAATTCGGCGACACTGGTTCCGGTAATACAATGCTTTCTGAGATTCCTACTCGTTCCTCTAATACATTAGTCCAGTTCCGGTAATCCATTAGTTCTGTGCCTTTTCCACTGGTTCCGGTAATACATTAGCTCTGTGTCATATCGACAGTTTCCGGTAATACATTAGTTCTATGACATTTGTACTGGTTCCGGTAATACATTAGCTCTATGCCATATCTACTGTCTCCGGTAATACATTAGCTCTATGCCATATGTACTGTTTCCGGTAATACATTAGTTCTATGCCATTTCTACTGGTTTCCGGTATTACATTAGCTCTATGCCATGTCTACTGTTTCCGGTAATACATAAGCTCTATGCCATATCTACTGTTTCCGGTAATGCATTAGCTCTGTGCCATATCTACTGGTTCCGGTAATACATTAGCTCTATGCCATGTCTACTGTTTCCGGTAATACATTAGCTCTATGCCATGTATACTGTTTCCGGTAATACATTAGTTCTATGCCATGTCTATTGTTTCCGGTCATACATTAGCTCTATGCCGTTTCTACTGGTTCCGGTAATACATTAGCTCTGTGCCATTTCTACTGGTTTCCGGTATTACATTAGCTCTATGCCATGTCTATTGTTTCCGGTAATACATTAGCTCTGTGCCATTTCTACTGGTTTCCGATATTACATTAGCTCTATACCATGTCTACTGTTTCCGGTAATGCATTAGCTCTATGCCATGTATACTGTTTCCGGTAATACATTAGCTCTATGCCATATCTACTGTTTCCGGTAATACATTCGCTCTGTGCCATATCTACTGGTTCCGGTATTACATTAGCTCTATGCCATATCTACTGTTTCCTGTAATACATTAGCTCTATGCCATGTATACTGTTTCCGGTAATACATTAGCTCTATGCCATGTCTACTGTTTCCGGTAATACATTAGCTCTATGCCATATCTACTGTTTCCGGTAATACATTAGCTCTGTGCCATATCTACTGGTTCCGGTAATACATTAGCTCTATGCCATGTATACTGTTTCCGTTAATACATTAGCTCTATGCCGTTTCTATTGGTTCCGGTAATACATTAGCTCTACGCCATGTATACTGTTTCCGGTAATACATTAGCTCTATGCCATGTATACTGTTCCCGGTAATACATTAGCTCTATGCCATGTCTACTGTTTACGGTCATACATTAGCTCTATGCCGTTTCAACTGGTTCCGGTAATACATTAGCTCTATACCATGTCTACTGTTTCCGGTAATGCATTAGCTCTATGCCATGTCTACTGTTTCCGGTAATACATTAGCTCTATGCCATGTCTACTATTTCCGGTAATACATTAGCTCTGTGCCATATCTACTGGTTCCGGTAATACATTAGCTCTATGCCATGTATACTGTTTCTGGTAATACATTAGCTCTATGCCATGTATACTGTTTCCGGTATTACATTAGCTCTATGCCATGTCTACTGTTTCCGGTAATACATAAGCTCTATGCCATATCTACTGTTTCCGGTAATGCATTAGCTCTATGCCATTTCTACTGGTTTCCGGTATTACATTAGCTCTATGCCATGTCTACTATTTCCGGTAATACATTAGCTCTATGTCATTTCTACTGGTTTCCGGTATTACATTAGTTCTATGCCATGTCTATTGTTTCCGGTCATACATTAGCTCTATGCCGTTTCTACTGGTTCCGGTAACACATTAGCTCTGTGCCATTTCTACTGGTTTCCGGTATTACATTAGCTCTATGCCATGTCTATTGTTTCCGGTAATACATTAGCTCTGTGCCATTTCTACTGGTTTCCGATATTACATTAGCTCTATACCATGTCTACTGTTTCCGGTAATGCATTAGCTCTATGCCATGTATACTGTTTCCGGTAATACATTAGCTCTATGCCATGTCTACTGTTTACGGTCATACATTAGCTCTATCCCGTTTCTACTGGTTGCGGTCATACATTAGCTCTATGCCGTTTCTACTGGTTCCGGTAATACATTAGCTCTATACCATGTCTACTGTTTCCGGTAATACATTAGCTCTGTGCCATATCTACTGGTTCCGGTAATACATTAGCTCTATGCCATGTCTACTGTTTCCGGTAATACATTAGCTCTATGCTATGTCTACTGTTTCCGGTAATACATTAGCTCTATGCCATGTCTATTGTTTCCGGTCATACATTAGCTCTATGCCGTTTCTACTGCTTCCGGTAATACATTAGCTCTATGCCATGTATACTGTTTCCGGTAATACATTAGCTCTATGCCATGTCTACTGTTTCCGGTAATACATTAGCTCTATGCCATATCTACTGTTTCCGGCAATACATTAGCTCTATGCCATTTCTACTGGTTTCCGGTATTACATTAGCTCTATATCATGTCTACTGTTTCCGGTAATACATTAGGTCTATGCCATATCTACTGTTTCCTGTAATAAATTAGCTCTATGCCATGTATACTGTTTCCGGTAATACATTAGCTCTATGCCGTTTCTACTGGTTCCGGTAATACATTAGCTCTACGCCATGTATACTGTTTCCGATAATACATTAGCTCTATGCCATGTATACTGTTTCCGGTAATACATTAGCTCTATGCCATGTCTACTGTTTACGGTCATACATTAGCTCTGTGCCATTTCTACTGGTTTCCGATATTACATTAGCTCTATACCATGTCTACTGTTTCCGGTAATGCATTAGCTCTATGCCATGTATTCTGTTTCCGGTAATACATTAGCTCTATGCCATATCTACTGTTTCCGGTAATACATTACCTCTATGCCATGTCTACTGTTTCCGGTAATACATTAGCTCTATGCCATATCTACTGTTTCCGGTAATACATTAGCTCTATGCCATTTCTACTGGTTTCCGGTAATACATTAGCTCTATGCCATGTATACTGTTTCCGGTAATACATTAGCTCTATGCCATGTCTACTGTTTCCGGTAATACATTAGCTCTATGCCATGTCTATTGTTCCCGGTCATACATTAGCTCTAGGTTGTTTCTACTGGTTCCGGTAATACATTAGCTCTGTGCCATTTCTACTGGTTTCCGGTATTACATTAGCTCTATGCCATGTCTACTGTTTCCGGTAATACATTAGCTCTATGCCATGTATACTGTTTCCGGTAAT